>MDKF010918707.1:0-20442 GCA_026770625.1 Nicotiana glauca | reverse complement strand
CAAGCAAACTAAAATTATTTTATTTTGAATCTTTGGGAGTATTTCTTTTATAGGGCAAAAATCACGTGCTCACAGATATAATAAAAAAAAGGAAAATAAAAAAATTCATTCAAATTGAGGAGTAATTTCAAGTTGGAGTTTTACAAATATTTTAAAATAAAATAAATTAGCTATAATAAAAAAATATTACTTTATTTAAATTTTTAATAAATTACAAAATTTGAAAACTAATCAGATAAGTATTACAGTAGAAAGGAATGTACGAAAATAGGGGAATAGAGATAATTTCATGATATTTATATTTTAAATAAATTAAAAAATAAAAGATAAATAGATAACACTCAAGAAAATTATCAATAATTCTAAGTACTTGCTAATTCAATAATAAAAATAAAAATGATCAAAATTTTATTTGACTACTATATGATGTGTATCCTTTAATTATGTATAGATAATAGATTGTGTTATATTTCTGCACACTATATTAAATAATAAAACACAACTAATATTTATTAAGTCAGTATGATATATTAGAACATAATTTATAAGGTTAATATTTTATCAAATTATCCACGCATCACGCGAGTTCTTATACTAGTATAAAAGAAAAAGAAATAATTATAAACCAAAGATCCACTTAATATAAGAAAATTATAAGAAAGCTTAAGCTGCATAATTTGAGAAGAGAGTTGATTGACATTAGAAAGAGCAACTTCTGTAACCCTAGCAAAGATACAAAGACATTGTGGCTTTATTTATAAGGATAAAAGTGAATAATTAGTAGTAACCTAAAATACTGGGAAAGCACGTGGGGGCCAGGAATAAAAAATATAACGCCACTTTTTATGACGCTATATGAGGTGTGTCAGATTTTTTTAATATAACGCTAGAAAACCTAGCGTTATACATTAACGGTATAGCGCCAGGTTTTCTGGCGTTATATATAGTATGGTAACTTCTTTTTTCTTTTTTACACTTATTTGTGTAGTTTGAGTCAAAAAGAACCATATTTTGGTTCCGGGCTCGTGATTTTAGTGATTCAGCTTTTCTCATCACATTAGTGATTTTAGACTGTCATCGTCAATATGAACAACAATCAATTCTTTACCAGAGGAGCAACAGTTTGGTACCTAACAACTGAAAAACCCTTGGGATATGTTTGGAAAGTTATCCTGTAATTGAAATTAGTGAAATTATTAAGGTAATAATTACACAGCCTAGTAATTACTCAGTTGTGTAATTACGACGACTTGTTTGTTATAGTGTAATTACAAGTTTACTGTTTGGTTGCACAAGTGTGATTACACAATTAGATTAAATTTTAAATTAAGTAATTATCAAAACTTAAAAGTTAATATAATAAATATATGCCTATAAATTTTTATAAGTATAAATGATATTATATTTGGTATTTAAGATGTATATTTTTCGTGAATATACATTAATAAATAATCATATATTTATATTTAATATTGTAAAAATAATTTATCTATATATTTTAAATTGATAATATTTAGTATAATATGTACAAAAATTAAAAATATACGTTTTTTGTAAGAACATCATAGATTTCGTATTTGATAATTAAATTAATATTTATAAATATAATGTCATAATATTTTTCAAATGTTTGACAACACTGATCTATCAATTCTAACTAAAAAATGAACAACATGCGACATGAGTCAATACTACTAAAACAAGTAAATTAGAACCATGAATATAACACAATTTCAAAATTCAAAAAAAATTATTTAGCATATGTCAAATTCCAACATAATAATAGTAAGTTCCACTATAATTTTAGATTAGGAAACATATAAGTTTATAACCACATTTAACAATGAAATTTCACTTTAATTACATCACTTATTATATGAGAAGTTTGTAAATGACTCATTATTTATAATATTAGGAGGTGTAGTTTCAAAAAATAGAATTATAAAATAAATAAAAATAAAATATAAGCAATTGCATGAAATAACAAGAAATAAGGAAAGAGAAATAAAAGATGAATAATGTACAAAGAAAAATATATTTTAAAATTTTAAAAGAAATTAAAATGTAAAAATAAAATTTAGAAAATTAAAATAATAGAAATAAAAAGTTATAACGAAAATAAATTAAAATAAAAATAAAAAGGAAAGAAAATAAAAAATAACCATGTAATTACACAGTGTAATTGCCACCAATTCTTACCTCCCCTTGAGAATTGGAGAGTGTAATTGCACATCTCCAATTATACCAAATTCCATGCTGACCAAGTAATTACTTGGCCAAACAAACATACCAAACTGTGTATTAATACCCAAATCCAATTCCTAGGTGGCTTTCCAAACATGCTCTTAGTTTAAAAAAAATCAGCATATGGGGTTCGAAATTTGCGTTAAACAATAAGAAAAAACAAAAAAATATTCAGGCTTTGTTAATCATATACGTGATTTTAGCAGTAGGACCACCAATATGGAGAAAAATGAATTCTTGATTCAGAGAACTAACAAAAAAAAAAAATTCCTCAATTTTGGTGAACCGATTGAAACCATAAACTGTAAAGAGATAAGCAATGAAATGACAGGGGAGAGCTTACCTCAAAAGTTAGGTCTGAGTATATAGAGCATGGAAATACACCACGCTATATGTATAGCGTAAAAATACAGCACACTATACCTGTCAGTCAAATCGTCAGTATATATAGCATGCAAATACACCACCCTATACTTTAACGGCAAAAGTTATTGTTAAGGTATAGCGTGTTATATTTTGACGCTATATATAGAAAGGTAATTTTTTTTTTTCTTCACATTTATTAAGGTACTTTGAGTCCAAAGAAACCACAATTGGGTTCTGGACTCAGGCTGGGCTTGAGTTGGTTTCCTACTCACAACAGAATCCTTTCTTCGTCTTCCTCAACCCTTCCCTTCTCCATCTTTTCCTTTTACCTTCAAAGAAAGAACTAGCCCATTTAACATGGAGCTTAAGGTAACGTAAATATCTAACAAGTTGTGATTTCTTTAAGATGGAAATACTATCCCGGAACGAAACAATTCATGCAGCATTCGCAATGCTCTGACAGCACGAAATGCAATTATATTTCTACTATTGCAAATTGAGGGCAAGCTCCCATAATAACCAAGAAAAATCAGCCTGAAGCTAAGGCTGTTCTTTGACATGGAAATGATATATATCTACAGGAAGACTGAGTAAAACTTTGCTTATCAAGGTGAATTTGCAGCAGACATGCTACTACAAGCTTCTCTGCCAATGCACCACACTCGGCTTCTGCTTGGTGTTGCAGTTACCGAACTGATCTTGGATTCAGCAGACTCAATATCTATATCAGAAGCATTGGTATGGCGAGAATCGCAAGATCTTTCATCAGCTTTATTCATCTGATCAATTAACGAATGCCTCACACGATTAGGTATAGGACTATCTGACAATCCTGGAATTCTTATGCCAGGAAGGTGGCATGCAGCCGCGGGTGAATTAGGATTGCTCAAGATGTCTTCTTGAAGAATTTCTCCTATCCTAGTCAGGATGCAGAATGCCAAGTTCAAGAGAACCCGAGAGTATGCTTCAAGAATTGAACGTCCAACATCCTACAATGGTTACAACAGAAGAACAAAACAATTAAAAACTCATTGAGCAACCACGAAAATAACAACTAGTCTTTCCTTCCATAATCTTGATATTCTAAAACACGGCGTACACAGCTCATAGCACTAGGGAGATACAATAGTATAAGCTAAAACAACTCAAACGGCATGACAACTATCCCTGTCCAGTAATTGTGGTGGACAAATATATACAACTGTTTGCTTGGAACAATTAAAGACCCTAGTTATAAAGCAACATGACAAAATGGCAATGTTTCTGACCTTCCAGACATATATTGCCCAACCAGCTACTGTAAGAACAGAATACAAGGATAATAAACGACTCAACATACAGACAAGAAAGCTATTTCAACTGAAAGATTCTAGTTTGTTTTTTTCTAAGAAAAAAATAGAGGGAACAGTTCCCTCATCTGAGAACCGCCAGTCGCATTCAATTCCTTCCCACTTATAAAAAAAGTTTGAGAATCTCAAGAACTAAAACGAAAACGCAAAAGTGAGTGTATCACAATGCTCTTAGCATATCTTATGGATGTAGCTAGTGAGATATAATTATTACCTTGCCATATTGGATCTTTGTGACATTGAGGAATGTCTGAGGAAGGTTTGGATATTTAATCTTGAGCTGCAGCAGAAGAGTTTCCGCTCTGCTCAATAACACCTCTATCTTGTCCAGTTCAGATATCGGATCTTTTATGAAAGACCAAGATGTTCGTGCTGGAGATTTTCCACCGGCATGTTCTGCTATTTTCTCTTTCCAGGCAAGTATTGCTGCTTCCAACCTGTTAACAGCTTCAAGGGCATTGTGTTCAGATCTTATGTTAAGGGACATGAACATCGCCTCCACAGATGTTGATTCTGCTGATAGGATCCTGTAAAGTTCCTCCCCTAGACTTGTCCTGCCAGACTGTTAGAGTGAATTGATCTTGTTACTTGTTTCTTATAAACAAAGAAATATATAGTTAAATAATAGCTTTAGTGACATAGATAACTTACCTTTGGAAGTGCATCTGTAATGATTGTTGGAACAGGCATTTCAGACAAGACGTTTTCATTGATAGCTTTAGCTGCTTTAAATATTTGATTCACCAATTTACCCTGATTCAACAATTTGTCTCTTTCAGGGTCAGAGAGCCCAGATATGGGTACCTGGGGTGAGGGAAGCCACCACCTTTTGCTCTGGCCAGCACTTCTGCTTCTTCCTTCTGCTCGGCTACCCACTTCCATGTACCAAAACTCGGTATTAACCATTGAATCCAGAGCTTCCTAGACATTGCAAGAAATGATATTCAGAAATAGCACCAAATGATGATAAAGGAAATAGCCCACTTTTCTAGAATTAAAGAGACCACCTACAAGAAGCATGGAGTCCAACTTCTGAAGTGCTGGAAGATTCATATGGATGTCCGCACGAGCTTTTGGAGTCATGATCTGCTCCAACAGCAAGTGGAACTCAGCATAAAATTTTTACTGCGATGAAATACATTTAGTGAACGGCTAAAAGTCACAGATACCTCCAATTTCTGGCCATTAGAACCATTTTGTTTAGCAGGGACCAACTCAATCATATGGTTTGTAGGAGAGAGCAACCAATCCATTTCTCTCCTCCATTTCCTCTTCCTATCGTCAGCAAGTGGCTCCAATTTCCAGAGCTCTCCAAACACTGATGCTGCAAATCCAGTAACAGTATAATCAGGAGAAAAGAGTAACAGCAAAGTGGAAAAACAGAACAAGTAGAATGATTTCTTAGCTCCATGCAAATCTTTTATGTTCCTTGACGCTCTCCAAATACTTTGTTTGTGTATTGTCAACACTAATTATTATTTATTCTCATCAACATAATTTCTTGTCTGCTGCATCCACACCATCAGAACCTAAAACTGTGACTAGACACAGCTCATAAATCCTTAATCAGATTTCAGACTGTAAAATTACTTCTAGTTAAACTTGACCAAAACCAAGTTAAGATGCTCGAGTATTGAATCTTCATCATTTTATAGCTAGTATTTCATATTTTGGCTGCTGAAAAATCGTTTCACCGAAGGAAGTTCTAGCTGCATAATATTAGAGAGCTATTCTATTGGCCTGTTAGACTTTTTAGTTGTAACATAATCAAAGAGGTAAGCTAGGGGAATAGTAGTGAACAAAACCAAATTAGTAATCTTTACTACCTGCAAGATTTGTAATGGCATTTGACAGTGCTAATGCAGTGGAAATCCCCTTGCTTCCTCCAGTAACATCTTCCCCAAGTAACAATTTTGCAAATTTTTCTTTCATTGTTTCCACATCTGAAAACTGGGTTGCATAAGCAGGTTTTTCTTTTACATAGTAATGTTGCGGGCTTGCTGAGTAATCCCACTCATCATCCCTCTTCATTGTTGTCCAGTGAGAAGAAAACGATCCAAAAACATTGTTGCTGGAACTGCTGCTTGAGTCATCATCGTCCAAGGAATCTGTAATACCTCCGTCACCTCTACTAGTGACACTTTGATTGTCATATGGCTGACTGTTCAAAATACAGCTTTCAAGGCCATCATATGTTGTAATTTCTGAGTGTTCCATTAAATTTAGTAGTCAGATGGAGGGAAGGGTAAAGGCTAATCCAAGAAAACGTACTTATTAATAAGCTGTAACGAGAAAAGAATGTTCTAAGGGGCATGATGCTTAAGGTGTTGACTGCAAGACAGAAGAATAAATAGAATGACCGCAAGAACATGCACAATTCATATGGCTTTTAACTAAAGACTTACAGAAGATTTATAAAATTAAGCATCTTAAATATGCAATTTTACTGTTACTTATACAGCATGATGTTGCACAAACATGGCACTACCACCATATTTAATTTGCATGTATGTGGATATTAGTATTTTTATCAGTGCAGCCTTTTTTCTTTGTTAAAGATGGGATAAATAAAAGAATGATCAGCTCAATGAACAAATTGTCAAATTACTCTGTGACAAGAAGTAGGATCACTGTTTCCAAACTATGTCCCTTTCTGAATGGTAAACCAATAAAATATCAATACAGATCTGGATCTTCAAACAAGATCAATTATTGAAGCAGACAATTCCCACTTTTCTGTTGTATCTATTATTTATCTATACTCATAAGAATTAAAGATGATTAGATGTGTATACCAGTTAGCTGTACATTTCTTTTAGAAATAATGGTTGTTCAAAGGCCAGGAACTGAAAATAGAGTTCCCGGTGTAGAAGTTGATACAAACTGGAAACCTGGCAATTTCACAAAAGTATTAACTCCTCCCCATGTGAATGGTAAGTTCAAAATATCCCTAACTAATGCTGGGGCTCAATTAAGACTGTCTATTAACTGGGAAAAGTATACTTTTCTAAACCTTCGGCAATTTCAAGCCATTGATTCCCAGAATTTGGGTTGTTAATTTACTAAGATTAATAAACATCAACCAAATAACTAACATGGTAATGTCCCGATTCTAAAAACATTATCTTCACAAAAGTCAAAGAATTACACTGAACACGTAACAAATGAGGTGGTTACTAAATGCCTGATTCACAATCTAAATATTAGCATTCACTAATATAAACTTTGCCATTTACCTATTATTTTGTGCTAAACCATCCGTATAGATGACTAAAGATATCATTATTTTTATTAATTATATAAGTTGCAAAATTACCAAGCAGAGCACAAAAGGAAATAACCCAATTTAGAACAACATTTTGTTGATGCACTTAGTGTGAATGGTGCATTTCTTTTTCCTTCTCAACAAAAGAAAAAGCGCCAATTACATCGGTGCACCCAGCACATTTAACTATTCATTGAGGAGCTCTAAAAATGTGTGCAACCAGATGCATTGGATTGGGCGTGTACACACAAGATATCCTCGAATGAATCTCAAGTCAACCAAGTAACTTCAACAACATGAACAATAAGTTTTTATTCACCATGAAATGCAATTGCTGAATATAGTACTTGCCATTTATTCTGTCATCTATAGTTCTTTTTTAGTAGGTAAAGGTTCAGTTTTTAACAGTTTTATCTGAAAGAAGCAATAAAAACTGTAGGGCAACATCTTTACAAACACTCCAAAGAGTCAAATTAATATCCTAGAATGGGAGGATAGCATGGTCACAACCTTCCCACTGACACAAACGTGAAGTAATTGAATATGTCATGGTCAAAATGCATATGTTTTAAAATGGAGGGCCATAGGAACAGAGCATTAATGCAACAGGACCCAGTACCCACACCCTTCTTTACTACTGCTCTTTCATATCAATGGCAAGTCCCTTTAGACCCCCAAAAAATGGGGAAATATCTACAATGGTATCCACAAATTTTTCTAGAGCATCGACAATCTCTGGTCCTTGTAGCAAAATTGTAGAGAATGGCCCAATTTATAGCTTTAGGTCCTCTTAGTTTTCTTTTGAAATGCAGCATTATAACAACTAATCCATGTGTTACATTGCCAACAAATAGAAAACACAAAAAAGTTTCTTTGCTCCATTTTGTATGACCCACTCATCACACCTGAAAACAACCCAACAAACAAAACACTAGAGATTGTTGGGCAACATTTTGTGGAACTTTTAACCGGCCAACCGACATTCTGAGGCTGATCCAAGATTTGAACTTTATGGGTTCGGTATGATACTGAACCCGCTAATCATTTGAGTTACTAGGTTCATCATTTAATATTTGTACATTAGTAATAGATTTCTCAACACATATACAGGCCAAAGCTACTATCGAACCCCTACCTTACCTTGTAAATGCGAGCCCGATATTCTGTATAATTTTAACAACTACACCTCAATCAGAAGCAATTATATATCTAAGTAGTAAAACTTTGAGACTCTACAAGCTCATAAGAGAGAATATATGGGGGTAGGTTAAGAGGAAAACTTACTCTCATTTTCATCAAAGTCAATGCTAATCTCTCTATCTCTTGTACAGCAGGCTAATCTCCTCCTCATGAGTACCATCTTAATTACTCCCGACTAAATGTACTTGAGATAGCAAAGGATTATCTCTTAAATTGCTGCTCAACAACCAACAGTGAAAATGTTAGACCAAGTTCAATTTGGCAAAATACAATTAAGGCAACTGTTAACATTTTGAAAAAGACAAGAAGAAAAGGATCTGATACCCTCACAGTCATTATTATGGTGATTTGGAGTAAAAGCTACCTCTAATCTTATCCCTATAAAGAAATTATGAAAGTGAAGGCACTTGAATATTTATGAACTCACAATTCCAAACCCTTTATCAAAATTTGCTCCACTATTTCAAAAGCTGGGAAATTGATTGATCCGTTCACCCATTTAAGAACTTTAGTGAAACTAATTATTTTGATGACTTAATTAGTTACATGTTGCACTCAACTAGTCCATTTCAGCTAACTTCATAATCCAGCTATTCTGGCCAAAAAGGACAAAAATAAAAAAAGTAACGGAACCAAAAACCAATCAAATCAGAACATCATAAAGATTTGTTATGAGTGGGCCCAGTTTGCCAAGGCTCCGATTTGACTTAGAGCTACAAAATAACTATACATTCTCAAAATCTGTGAGTCCATCATGGTCACTGGGCTCGAGTCTACAAATATAAAATCAGAAAAAAAGGAACCCACTTTTTCTATTACTTTATAACTAGTTCATCATTGTGTTAAAGAAAAATTTAAAAAATAGGGGAAAAAGAGAACCTTTTTGCGTAATAAAAATTTCGCTTTTGTGATGGAAAAGTCAGAAAAAAGGTTAGAATCGTGTCAGAAGCTACAGATTTATTTTTAAATATCAACATAGAAAATCAGAATAATGCAATTTCTTTCGAAGAAAGCTAGTAGAAAATTTGAATCTAAAAACTAACAGAAGGGCAAGACAAATATTAATCCCCCACATACACACGTTAGCCACCGACAAATTTGGAGTTGATTTTGGAATTTAGTGTGCTTTGTGCAGAACAAACGCCCCATAAGGATAAGCAAAAAGGAAGTTAAAAGAAAATATAGTAATCTCTTAGCTTTTTTTTCTTTTATGGAAGAAAGAAAAGGAAGAGAAGTTGACAAATGAAGAAAGATATAGAAGAAGAAGAAAAGGGAAAGCAGTGGAGAGTGATAAGAAGAACAGACCTTTATTCGATCAAATGAAGAGCCTTCATTCTTCTATTTGCAAAATGGGTGTAGCTGCATTTATCTTTAGGTTCTTAGTACTGAGAAGAAAGATGATTTTTTTTTTCTCTGTCTGGTGAGAAGTGTGAAATGGTGGAATATATATAAAGAGGGTAAAAGAATGCAGAAAAGACAAGATTGGAGAAGAAAGGAAATGAGTGAGGGAGAGTAATGGGTATTAAAAGAATCTACAGAAAGTAGTAGACCAGTAGTAGTAAACAGAGAGAGTGTGAGATGGGGAGTGGGTAGAGAGAATATCGTATTGTGTAACAGATTTATGTGAAAAGAAAATGCCATGGAGAGTTGGACACGGTGGCGTAGGGGCTAGCGTTTTTTTAACAATTAATTTAATTACTTTCGCCGCTAACTTTAATTGATTTTTTTGGTTATTTTCACCTATATTAAAAATTTACCTTTTAATATTAATTAACAATAAATTTGATATATTAATCTTATTCTGTTCATTCAAAATATAACAAATACTTCTAAATTCTTGAGTCCAAGCGTAACTTTGAAATTAACAAATTAATCCTTTGTTGATATTTGAAAAAATCAAATATTGTGGACTAAAAAAAAAAGCAAAAAAAAATCGATTAAAGTAGATCAGAAAGAGTATATATTATGTTTATAACTATGTACTATAATTTATATGACTAGCGGAACTAAACTTTAAGAGCCTATTTGAAAAGTCACTTAGAGCATGTTTGGAAAGCCATATAGGAATTGGATTTTGGTGTAATTGAGTGTAATTATACAGTTTGGCATGTTTGTTTGGCCAAGTAATTACTTGGTCAGCATGGAATTGGGTGTAACTGGAGGGGTATAATTACACTCTCCAATTCTCAAGGTGTAACTGGAGTGGTGTAATTACACTCTCCAATTCTCAAGGGGAGGTGAGAATTAGTGGTAATTACACTGTGTAATTACAAGGTTATTTTTTATTTTCTTTCCTTTTTATTTTTATTTTAATTTATTTTCTTTATAACTTTTTATTTCTATTATTTTAATATTTAAAATTTTATGTTTACTTTTTAATTTCTTTTAAAATTATAAAATATATTTTTCTTTTTACATTATTTATCTTTTATTTCTCTTCCTTTATTTCTTGTTATTTTATGTAATTGCTTATATTTTATTTTTATTTATTTTATTATTCTATTTTTTGAAACTTCACCTCCTAATATTATAAATAATGAGTCATTTACAAACTTATCATATAATGAGTGATGTAATTAAAGTAAAATTTCATTATTGAATGTGGTTATAAACTTATTATATTTCCTAATCTAAAATTATAGTGGAAACTTACTATTATTATGTTGGAATTTGACATACTCTAAATAATTTTTTTTGTTTGAATTTTGAAATTGTGTTACATTCATGGTTCTAATTTACTTGTTTTAGTAGTATTGGCTCACGTCACATGTTATTTATTTTTTAGTTAAAATTGATAGTTCAGTTTTGTCAAACATTTGAATAATGTTATGATATTATATTTATAAATATTAATTTATTTTATCAAATATGAATTCCATGATGCTTACAAAAAAATGTATATTTTTAATTTTTGTACGTATCTAAACTAAATATTATTAATTTAAAATATATAGATAAATTATTTTTACAATATTAGTTATAAATATATGATTACTTATTAATATATATTCACGAAAAATATACATCTTAAATACTAAATATAATATCATTTATACTTATAAAAATTTATAGGTATATATTTATTATATTAATTTTTAAGTTTTGATAATTACTTAATTTAAAATTTAATCTAACTGTGTAATTACACTTGTGCAACCAAATAGTAAACTTATAATTACACTGTAATTACATTATGACAAACAAACAGGTCGTCGTAATCAGACAACTGAGTAATTACTAGGCTGTGTAATTACTACCCTAGTAATTATACTAATTCCAATTACATGGTGGCTTTCCAAACAGAGTCCTAGTAATTGTTTTGAGTGTAATTGGTGTAATTACACAGTTTAACATGGAATTGGGTGTAACTAGAGGGGTGATTACACTTTTCAATTCTCAAGGTGAGGTGGGAATTGATGGTAATTATATTGTGTAATTACAAGGTTGCCTTTTAGTTTATTTCCTTTTGTTTTTGTTACATGCTTTTTCTTTTGTTTCTTTTCTAATATTATTTTCTCTCCTGTCGAGCCAAAAGTCTACTGGAAACAGCTTCTCTGACCTTTTCAGGGTAGGGGTATGGTCTGCGTACACTTTACTCTCCCCACTAGTTAGAATTTTACTGGGTATGTTGTTGTTGTTGTTTAATTTAATTTATTATCTTTATAACTTTTTATTCTATTTTTATTTTTTTAAATTTAAAATGTAGTGTTCTTTATACATTATTTATTTTTTTATTTTTCTATCTTTACTTTTTGTAATTTTATGTAATTGCTTATATTTTATTATTCCGGGCCAGACAAGATTCCGGCTGAGTTTTGAAAGTGTGTGGGTAGAGCATGATTGAAGTGCCTGACTAAGTTGTTCAATGTTATTTTTAGGACGAAGAGGATGCCGGAGGAGTGGAGGTCGAGTATAGTGGTACCGTTGTTCAAGAACAAAGGTGCTATCCAGTGTTGTAACAAATTATAGGTGTATCAAGTTACTTAGCCACACCATGAAAGTCTGGGAGAGGGTAGTGGAGGCGAGAATGAGGAAGACGACGTCTATATCCGACAACCAATTTGGGTTCATGCGGGATTGCTCCACTACAGAAGCTATCCACCTTATTAGGAGGTTAGTGGAACAGTACAGGGATAAGAAGAAGGATCTGCACATGGTGCTTATTGACTTTGAGAAAGCATATGACAAGGTCCCTAGGGAGGTGCTCTGGAGATGTCTTGAGGCAAAAGGCATGTCGGTAGCCTACATAAGAGCGATCAAGGACATGTATCATGGAGCTAAGACTAAGGTTAGGATTGTGGGAGGCGACTCAGAGCATTTTTCGGTTGTTATGGGATTACACTAAGGCTCTGCGCTTAGCCCGTTCTTATTTGTCTTGGTGATGGATGCACGGACACACCATATTCAAGGGGATGTGCCATGGTGCATGTTATTTGATGATGACATAGTCCTAATTGATGAGACAAGGGTCGGTATTAACGAGAGGTTGGAGGTTCGGAGACAGAACCTCGAGTCTTAGGGTTTCAGATTGAGCAGGTCTAAGACGGAGTACCTGGAGTGCAAGTTTAGCGATGAGTCGAGGGAAGTAGGCAGGGACGTGATGCTTGGATCACAGGTCATCCCCAAGAGAGATATCTTCAAGTACCTTGGGTCGATGATTTAGGGGGATGAAGAGATCGACGAGGATGTCACTCACCGTATATTGGCGGGCTGGATGAAATGGAGGCTTGCATTTGGAGTCTTATGACAAGAAAGTTCCACCGATACTCAAAGGTAAGTTTTATAGAGCTGTGGTCAGACTGGCCATGTTGTATGGAGCGGAGTGTTGGCTGGTTAAGAACTCCCATATCCAGAGGATGAAAGTAGCAGAGATGGGGATGCTGAGGTGGATGTGCGGGCACACTAGAATAGACAAGATTTGGAATGAAGATATTCAGAAAAAGGTGGCTTGGCACCTGTGGATGACAAGATGCGGGAAGCGAGGCTCAGATGGTTCGGGCATGTGCGGAGGAAAATCCTTGATGCTCTGGTGAAGAGGTGTGAGCGGTTAGTCGTAGTGGGTACGAGAAGAGGTAGAGGGAGGCCTAAGAAGTACTAAGGAGAAGTGATTAGGCAAGATGTGGTACGACTGCAAATTTCCGAGGACATGGCTCTTGATAGGAAGGTCTGGAGTCAAGCATTAGGGTTGTAGGTTAGGGGGTAGTAGAGCTTTCCTACTTCATACCCGGGGTGAGGTGGGGGTAGGATTAGGGTTGATCTTAGATGGCTTGCAGTTTATCTTGAGTCCACACCATCCTTGCTGTTATCTTAGTCCTTGGTCTTGGATATTGGTTACTGTTATTGCATGTCATTTATGGTTATTATGTTTCTGTTACTATTACAGTTTCTACTGCAGTTACTAATGAATTGTCTTTTCTTATTTTTATTTTTGTTTTTCTGAGCCGAGGGGCTATCAAAAATAGCCTCTCTGTCCTATCGGGGCTGGGGTAAGGTTTGCGTACACATTACCCTCCCCAGACCCAACTTTCTAGAATTTTACTGGGTAATTGTTGTTGCTTATATTTTATTATTATTTATTTTATTATTCTATTTTTTGAAATTACACCTCCTAATATTAGAAATAATGAGTCATTAACAAACTTGGCATATAATGAGTGATGCAATTAAAGTAAATTTTCGGTATTGAATGTGGTTATAAACTTATTATGTTTCCTAATCTTAAGTTGTAGTGGAACTTACTATTATTATGTTGAAACTTGATATATGTTAAACTTTTTTTTTTTTTTTGGATTTAAAATTGTGCTATATTCGTGGTTCCAATTTACTTATTTTAGTAGTATTGGCCTACATTTTTGTTGTTCATTTTTTATTTAGAATTGATAGATTAATTTTGTCAAACATTTGAATAATGTTATGAAATTATATTTATAAATATTATTTTATTTTATGAGATATGAATTTCATGATATTCTGACAAAACATATGTTTTTTTTGTTTTTGTAAGTCCAGTCAAACCTCTCAATAACAGCCTCATTTGTTCCAAATATTTTTGGATGTTATAGTGAAGTGTTGTTATGGAGAACATATATTATAACATAACATGAAATTTGGTTTCGAAATAGCATGGCTTTTATAGTGAAGTGTTGTTATATAGAAATGTTATTATAGAGAGGTCCGACGGTATCTAAACTAAATATTGTTAATTTAATATATATATATATATATATATATATATATATATATATATATATTATATTTACGATATTATTTATAAATATATGATTACTAATTAATTCATATTCACTATATTTTTTAAATACCAAATATAATATTATTTATACTTATAAAAATTTATAGGCATATATTTATTATATTAAATATTTAAATTTAATAATTACTTCATTTAAAATTTAATTTAATTGTGTAATTACACTTGTGCGATCAAACAGTAAACTTAAATTACACTATGACAAATAACTGTATAATTACTAGGTTGTATAATTACTAGGTAGTAATTATCAAAAATAGTTTGATAGAAAAAATAATTTATCAAAAATTAGAAGTTGAAAAGTTTAGTTCATTTAAAATAATATTGTATATTGAAATAGAGAGTAATTGTCATGATCAAAATTCCACAATAAGTCATGATTGCACCCAACGATACCGTTAGGTAAGCCAACGACGAATCCCACATAATTATCCATTCTTAACTTTTAAAATCAGGATTTTCATTGAGTACATGGAATCTAATTTAAAACCACGGGAAACATACATTTCTTCTTACTAAGTCACATAGTATGAATAAAACATAAGCGAAGCAACAATAATAACATCAAGCACAACCGTGATCATCTACTAGAACCCCCAAAATCTGGTGTCCCGAGTGCATGAACAATCTAGTAGAATATACAAAACCACTACAACTATTGTTTGAAATGAAAATAGATAGAAATTATAACATGACAAGAAGAAGACTTGGGGTGGAGCGTATTGAAACATGAAGATCAACTCACAACTAAGTCCCTTGGTAATGCGTCTACGCATTCGAATGACCACCTGAAGTATCTGTTTCAGTATCTGCACAATTCATATAGAAATATTGTATGAATACATAAATCAACGCGTATCCAGTAAGTATCTAGTCTAACCTCGAAGAAATAGTGACAAGGGGCCAACTTTGACACTTACTAGTGGTCAAATAATAAAGTACATAAAGTAGATAGGTATGGAACACAACAAGTAGTAACGAGACAGATAAACATTAATAATAAATTTCCCAAGCATGAATTATTACAAAATTACTAAAATGTCATAACCTACCTCGAAGGCACAAGATCAACTGATACCAATACCAAATCAAATATTAAGTATTACATAATACTGTCGAAGCAAACGTTTTGATCCCATAAGAATAACTCACAATACTGTCAAGGCAAACGACCCGATCTCATAAGAGTAATTACAGCACAGTCGAGGCGAACGGCCTGACCCGTAAGTATAATTTACAAGCCTACCAAGGCAAAGAGTCTGATCACATAAGAATAGAGAAATTCTCTCACTTATGAAGATACATGCGAGTCGAAAAGATACGGAACGACCGTTCATCAAATATTTCACAAATCCAAAATAAGAGATTCGATCAATGCATTTATTCTAGTTTCACCCTCAGTCATAAATCCAAATAATCAAACAAACAAGTTTAGTTCATATAATATATTTAAGGCATAGTGTGGGTCTAAATCTACCTGGACATAAATATGAATCTAGCTACGCGCGGACTCTCGTCACCTTGAACGTGTGTAGCACCCACAACAAGTAGCACACTGATTGGTGCTAGTCCTGCACCACAATGGAGAGGCGAGAGCGGTCGATGCAACTTTTACCCGAAAAGGTTGGGATCGAATCCACAGGGAGCTAGAATTGGGAATTGGACTCCTATCTAAACTAGCAATGTGTAATGCTCTTAATTATACTTCCAATCATAATTATTCTTTTGATTACTTATACTTTTATACTAATGAGATGCTAAATTAAGCTAAGAATAATTGCTTAGAAGGTTTGTCTAATAGGTAACGAGGTACTAGGGAAGTGACTTTCCCCTAAGTGAATACTTGACTAGAATCTAGACTATAAGGCAAAGTTGTTATGTTTGAGATCGCGATATAGCCAATGCACGACATTACTCACTCTATACCTCTCGGTAGCTCGAGTGACTTTGCCCTAATTGACTTTCTCAAGATCAATTGGGTGTCGAAATTATGCAAGCAATGTAGGCTTAAGTCGGGTATTACTATCTCTAGATTTAACCCTTTAACCGGGGCTATCAATCTCTTGAGTACGCTCCAATTCCTTGTTGGACTGATTACCTAGACTCAAACTCTCTTTCTCAAGAAGAGTTCAAGTCAAATAGGCACGAATTAGTATTTGCAACCACTAACCTAACATAAAAAACACAAATCAGTGCAAACATCAACCTCCCATAAACATCTAAGCCTTAAAACACAAGACCCATCAAATACTCACACTAAGGTTGAGCCACAAACCTAGATAATGGGTCTAACTACTTATAATAATGGAAGAAAACAGAATCCCTAGTTATCACACACAACAATTAAAATACCTACATGAATAATTCTCTGTTACAAGATTAGGCAAGAGACTTACCTCACTTTCAAGCCCACTACTCGGCTCTCAACCCTCACTAGTCAACCCAAATCGATGCCGAGCAACCTGAAACTAGTCAAAGGTCGTACAACCAATTAATATATTCTAATTATTTCATAATTTAACTATTAGAGTAATTTTTCAATCCAACTCAGAAAGTCCACAAAAGTCAATGTTGGACTCACATACCCGGATTTCAAAAATTATCGAAGATAAATATTACCCATGATGTTACGAACTCAAATATATAATTTTTTTCCAATTTCATAATTAATTTCGTAGTTAAATTCCATTTTTACTAAACCCTAGGTTCTCCAACA
This sequence comes from Nicotiana glauca, assembly GCA_026770625.1. Lineage (NCBI taxonomy): Eukaryota > Viridiplantae > Streptophyta > Magnoliopsida > Solanales > Solanaceae > Nicotiana > Nicotiana glauca. The sequence continues at coordinate 3,034 of MDKF010918707.1, read as the reverse complement.
AAAAATCCCAAATTTCACACTTTCTATGTTGAAATCTTCCCATAATCCGTGTATTTAACTCATAATTATTAAAAATAACTTATCTTATAATTCTTGATGAAAATTTCCCTCAAAAGAGCCCAAAAATCATCCAACCCAAGTAAAAGGTGAGAGAAATGAGCCTAAACCCTGAAATAAAAATATATTCTGCCAAGTGATTTCTTCATCGCGATTGCGAAAAGGTCCTCGCAATCGCGAAGGCCAAATTGCCTCAACCTAGATTTTCCTCTTCGAATTCACGACACCCAGGTCGCGTTCTCGATGCACAGGCCCCCATCCCACAACCGCGTTCGCAATCCCATAGTCGCGTCCGTGAAGACTAACTGCCTTCCAGGCCCCTCTCCCCAGCCTCATCCTTCTTCGCATTCACGAAGATGGCTTCTTGTTCGCGGGCCCTCCTTGTGTTTGCGAACAGAAAACCTCGGCCCCTTCTTCATCGTCCTTCACAATTGCAAAGTACACCAGTACACCAGCAAATACTTCAACTTTGCTCTGGGTGGTCCGAAACTCACTTGAGCCATTGAGACCCTGTCCAAATATACCAACAAGTCCATAAATATACTGCAGACCTACTCGAAGTTTCGGAATACGTAAAATAACGTCGAAACCTAGAATAACACCTCAACACCAAATTAATCAATTTCTAAACTTCAAATTTCCAAATAACTCCGAATGCGACTAGTCATACTTAATATTACTCGGAATGATGCCAAATTTTATGCACGAGTCATAATCACTATAAGAACCTATTCCAAGGCTCAAAATTCCAAACGGGAGTGGATAACACCAAAGTCTAATTCAAATCAAACTCGGAACACTCTAAAACCTTTAAGATACAAACTTCTAACAATAAGTGCCCAAAACGTTCCTGGCCCACCCGAAACTCGATCCGAACATATATATAAGTCCAAAATTATCATACGAACCTATTGAAATTTTCAAATCCCGATTCCGAGGTAGTTTACTCGAAGTGTTGACTCAAGTCCAATTTGGCCACCTTAGACCACTATTATAGAACTAAGTGTTCCGAATTCAACCCGATCCTTTTCAAAACCAAACCAACTATCCCCGCAAGTCATAGAGCAGGAAAAACACATACGAGCAGTTTTAAATAGAGAAACAGAGATCTAAAAAGTAAAACGGCCGATCGAATCATTATATATGATGTCAAAATTGACATACTCAAGGTTTATCTCGCGCAAAAGGAATTAGTCATACTAGGGCAGATTTAATACTTGTTATAAATATTAACAACCTGATGATTTTCTATTCCGGAGAAACATTTAATATTTTATTTTTTCTCAAAAAAGATAATTAAGTGATTAATTCTTTTATCTAACTTAGATGCCGCAATACTAATGCCGTAGCGCCGGTGCATTAATTTAGGGGTCGTTTGGTAGGGTGTATAAGAATAAAGCGAATAAGGTGTATTAATAATGCAGAGATTAGTAATGCATGAGTTAATAATGCAAGCATTAGTTATACATATACTATTTCTTATCTATTGTTTGGTGTGGTGTATTAAAAATTATAATGCGTTGCATAAGTTTTAAGAAAAATAGTTGTTTACAAAAATGTTCTCCATATTCTCTAGCTTTAATGGACTTTAAGTACAATTTTGTCTTTAACCATACTAATATATGCATTAATAACCTTGGTATTACTAATAACATGGTTTTCTATGCATTACTTATACATAGGATAACACAAAGTATGATGTATAACTAATACAAGTATTAGTTATATACAGGTTGTAAAAATGCACCAAACAAAATATTAATAATACAAAGAATTAATACTTGCATGATCTTTTATAATACATCTTACCAAACGACCCTTGTAGTAAAACAAAAATGCGAGTAATGCATTAGCACGGACGTTTCTACTACTAAAACTAGTACGTACAACTTATTTTTTGGACTTTCGCAACCATTTTATAGTATAATTTCCACTCATCTTATGTGGCTACCTATTATGACATGGACTCTTCAGAACTATCAGTAACAGAAGAGTCCAATAATTCACAAAGAAAACACTTCCCTTAGCTGATTAGCAAATGATGTTTTACAGACTTACCTGTAGTTTGGTGATAATTCAAAGAGTACCTTCCATTTATCACAAAGAATTGCCATAAGACTGGAATTTTATATCCAAAATTTTGTCATAATTATCTTGTTGAACATGCTTTTCGTTTCTATGCACCACACAAGATTAGAGAGAGAAAAAAAATAAACAATCTCATCCAATTTATTAACAGTCCAGATGGAATAAGATATATGGACTAGTATTCATGACGGGGATTTTCATATATACCTACTTTTTGGGCTACCATTAAAGTTATACTCGCATTGTATAAAATTTTGCAAAGTGTATCCGTTTGGATCTGAAGTAGTTCAATCTTTTCAATGCATCTTCAGAAGTTCTTCTATCTTTCAAATGCAATTTCAGAAATTGAATCTGAAGTAGTTTAATCTCTTCAATGCAACTTTAGAAATCAAATTTGAAGTTCTATCTGTCAAAAGCAACTTCAGAAATGTGAATTTGAAGTAGTTCAATCTCTTCAATGCAACTTCAGAAATCAAATCTGAAGGTTCTTCTATCTTTCAAATGCAACTTCAGAAATTTGAATCTTAAATATTCCAATCTATTGAATGCAATTTCAGATTTCGAATCTTAAGTTCTGAAACATAAACTTGTTCTTCGAATTTAAACAATCCAATACACGATTCAATGCCCAAACCTACTCCAAATGAGTTCAAATTAGAAACATAACTTTCAATTATCATAAAGAGCAAGTCTCCATCATCAAATTGTCAAAATAACAACAAATTTAACAAACTTATTTTGCAACTAAGAAGAAGAAGATAAAAAAAGAAGAAAATATCAGTAAAGAAGAAGAGAGAATATATATATATATATATATTAAGAGATTTGGAGATGGTAAAATTTTGTGGTAAAAAACGTTAAAATTATATATTGTAAAAATCCTACTCGG
>MU744174.1:8325-80425 GCA_026770625.1 Nicotiana glauca | reverse complement strand
TTCCTCGATTCGGGATTCAAACCGGTGACTTGGGACACCATAAATCTCCCAAGTGGCGACTCTGAATCTTAAATAAAAACGAATCCCGTTTCGATTGTCCTTAAATTGGAAAAACTCCTTTATTATACCCTTCCCGGGGTGTATCTCGGAAAAAGGAGGTGTGACACTCGTCACCATGCCTATACATCGTATTCGATCATTTAGCAAATAGCAATCAAAACACTATAATCCTATTCCCTCAAGCCCAAATTAGCTCAAACACTTACCTCGGTCCGAAAATAGCAATCAAGCCTCTAACATCGCCTTTTCTCTAGAATCCAACTCCGAAATAACGATATCTAGCCATAATTCGATTTAGNCCCAAAATTCCCAAAGCCCTAGTTCTACCCAAAACCCTTAATTTCTACCTTGAATTCATGATTTTAGGCTTAGGAATTTACTAATTAATGAAGAAAAGTGAAGGAATTAGGTGGGGAATTACTTACCCAAAAAGTCTTGAAAGGGGGAAGGTTTAATGGGGTCCTAAAGCTTGATGGAGAAGAGGGCTCGTGAGAAGAAGTGATGAATTCCCGAAATGAAATGTTCTGCCTTTAAAAAAAATCATTGGAGCAATTAACTCTATGCGTTCGCGACACATAGGTCGCGTTCGCGAAGAAGACTGGGCGGGTAGGCATCTTGTTCGCGAAGGTACACTGCGAACGCGTAGAAGAAAAAATCCAGGTCCAAGACCTTTGGCCTATGCGTCCGGGTTTAGCCTCACGCGAACGCGAAGAGGAGCAGACCCAGAACTATGCGAACGCGATTGAGGGATGCGAACGCGGAAGGAGAGAAGACAGGGCTATGCGAACGCGAGCCAGGGGGCGCGTTCGCGAAGTGCAAAATCTGTCTGCAACAAGCTGGAAAATCTGATGTATTTTCTAAGTGCAAAACCACCCCGAACCACCTCCAAATCACTCGCGAGCCCTCGGGGCTCCCAACCAAACACACACACTAACTCAATATCATCCTACGAACTTGCTCGAGCGATCGAATCGCCAAAATAACATCAAAATCAAAGAATCAAACCCCAAAACTCAAAATTTTCATTTCAAAGTTCAAAACTTCCAACTTTAGCTATTTAGGCCCGAAACACGTCAAACGACGTCCGATTTCGACCAAATTTCACAGAAAGCGCTTAACGCATATTTAAGACCTGTACCGGGCGTCGGAACCAAAATACGAGCCCGATGCCTATATTTTCTAGCTCATTTTCATTTCTATTTTTCCTTAATAATTTCAGAAAATAATTTAACAGAAAAATTCTTTTACCGGGGTTCTGGACCTCGGATTTCGACTCCGGGCACATGCCCGAGTCCCATATTTTTCTACGGACCTCCCGGGACCATCACATCACGGGTCCGGGTCCGTTTACCCAAAATGTTGACCAAAGTCAACTATATCAATATTAATATCATAATACTTTAAATTTTTCACAGAATTCACATATTTTAACATAAAAACTTTCCGGCTTCGCGCTCGGACTGCGCACGCAAATCGAGGCAACTAAAAATGAGGTTTTCAAGGCCTCGAAAGCGCAGAAAATGGAGAAATACGGTGATTACCCTTTGGGTCGTCACAATCATCTCCTCGAGCTCACTCTCAGATCACAATGGGTACCCGTACTCACTGGGGGTGTGCAGACTCGGGGAGGGGCCCCTTACGGCCCAAGTGGAATATCAAGCCACCTCGTGGAATCATAAGCAGGCTCTCGGCCTCACATCACTCAAGCCACCTCCTGGCGTATATATGTATCTCAGGCCCTCGACCTCATATCAGTATCAGTGTAACCTCACATCTGGCCCTCGGACGCACTTAGTCAGAAAATCATCGCAAGCCCCGCGGGCATTAGTAAAACAGTAGCCCTCAGCCCAAAACATCATTTAGAAATATCATTTAAGTCTCAAAATTGAGTAAAAGAAGCAGAGTTGTAAAATAGTGGAAAATAGCATGACTGAGTTCAAGTAATAAGTCAAAACAGCGAGGAAATAGTGATAAAAATCCCCGAAGGGTTCAAATAGTTGGCACGAAGCCCAAATATGGCAATCAGCCCAAATCGTGATGATAACAAATAAATTTCAGTCAAATACGCGATAAAATCATCACTCGAGACTGACCAAGTCACCATCCCCAATAGTAAACGACCCCACGCTCATCATCGAACGCGTGTCTCGCCTCAATATAGCACTACGATGTGCAATCCGGGGTTTCAAACCCTCAAAACATCGTTTACAATCATTACTCACCTCGAACCGGCTAAATCTCTAGCTCGTGATGCCTTTTCCCCTCGAATCAGCCTCCACGCGCATCGAATCTATCTAAAATCAGAAGGAATACATTACAATATGCTAAGGGAACAAAGCCCAAGCAAAAACAATCAATAACGGGCACAAATCCCGAAATTACCAAAACCTGAGCCCCGGGCCCACTTCTCGAAACTCAGAATTTTTCACATCATTAGATTCCTTATCTCCCCACGAATTCATACATACTAAGAACATCAAAATCCATCCACAATTAGCCTTTCAAATCTCAATTGTTTGGTTTCAAAATTCAAGCCCTAGTTCTTGATTTATAAGCTTATATTTCATGAATTTCTAGGTGGAATTCACATGATAATCGAGTTTTAAGTCCAAGAAACTTACCTCAAGTCATTCCCCCCTTGAATCCCTCGATAGTCTCTTTCAAAAATCTTCAAAAACGAGAAGCTATGGGTGAAAATAGACCCAAAATCGCGGACAAGACGACTTAAAAACATTCTGCCCAGGGCTGACTATCCTTCTTTGCGAACGCGGTCAACCCATCGCGCTCGCGTAGCACAAAGATTACGTTGACCAAAAATTCTCCTTCGCGAATGCGTTACCACATCGTGAACGCGAAACTTAACCATGAACAACCTTTGTGAACGCGTCCTAATAATCACGAACGCGATGGGCAAATTGGACTCCACCTAGCTGACCTTTACGCGATCGCATGGCTCCTGTCGCGAACGCGATGCCTCACTTGCCAAACCTCCACGAACGCGAAGCCCTTCTCGCGAAGACAAAGGCAAAAACCCCATCAACCTCTTCTGACTCTTCGCGGACGCGAGGGCCCACTCGGGAACGCGAAAAGTAAAATTCTGCAACTGCCCAAAACTCACCCGAGGCCCCCGGGACCTCAACCAATAGCACCAACACATCCTAACACCTCATTCAAACTTGTTCCGATCATCAAAACACCTCAAAAAACATCAAATAACTCTAAACACATCGGATTCAAGCCTAAGTTTCTAAAATCTTCCGAAACACGCTTTTGATTAAAAACCCAACTAAACCACGTCCAAATGACCTGAAATTTTGCACACACATCCCAAATGACATATAGAAGCTACTGCAATTCTCGAAATTCCATTCCGACCCTCGGATCAAAATCTCACCTACCAACCGAAAATCGCCAAAATATCAACTTCGCCAATTCAAGCCTAATTCTACTCCGGACCTCCAAAACCCATTCCGATCACGCTCCTAAGTCACAAATCACCTCCCAAAGCTAACCGAACCATCGGAACTCACTTCTGAGCCCTCTAACACATAAGTCAACATCTGATTGACTTTTCCAGCTTAAACTTTCTTAAAAGAGACTAAGTGTCTCAAACCTTATCAAAATTATTTCAGACTCGATCCGACCAACCCGGTACACAAAACATGAATAATGAAGCATAAAGAAGTAGAAATGGGGAAAACGGAGCGGTAACTCATGAGACGATTGGCCGGGCCGTCACATCCTCCCCAACTTAAACAAACGTTCATCCTCGAATGTGTCCAGAGTTGTTCCAAAAGCCAACCAATCGTTGAATAACCTTACCATGCATATACCCGGGGGTGATCCCACGTCACCCTATCTCATATCGGTCCGATAACATATTGTAACTGAAATTTCACAACCCAATCTAGCCCATAAACCTTAGAACCACATTTCCATTTCCGAAATCATACACAAGATCAGAACCTCAATCTATATTTAGAATAAGCCCAAACCAGCTGTAATAACCCATGCCTGCAACTTTAGGTGCAATTACATGATATACCACATAACTCAAACACTCGTAACGATAACTTCTATTCACAGCAGATGTACACAACAACCGAGTACCGGTAGAAAACCTCTTATCAACTAAACTCGCATCCAAACACTTTCATATACTGCCAATGATAACTAAAACACGCGGTAAGCCATAACCATTTCTCAGGTCAACCATCATGAAGCCACCTCTCCTTGGCAATGACCATAGCAATTTTCCGAGCCGAACCTCGATATTATCCTTCCAACATGCTGAAATCGAATCTGTTCGTATTCATTAATGATCTCAATGATCCCCTCTAATCCAACACACCACTCTGGTGACATGACACATCAATATAGGTCTAAGCCACAACTTGCATAATACGCGCACCAATAAGCAATGGTCTGAACATACTCAAATCATGAAAATAACTCAAATGAAACAGTTGTACCTCAACCTCACTAGTACCATCACAACACAAGGCTGAGAACCCGTCTCACATCATAGAAATAGAACACATGAATCTAACCCGAAAGGTCATATCTCCACGTAGCTTCGCTACAATGCGCGATCCTATCCAAATAATGCTCCACATGAAACACCTCAAGTTGCTATGCTCGAAATCGACAGCCACGCACAATTTGATGTCTGGAACCAAAGCAAGTCATTAAACCCACGGTGAAACAAATAACATATACCATGCAAACCCGATAGGACATAACTGATACGCTATTCACCGAGCAACACCCAATTACTCTTCCCGCTCGGTTTCCACTATGAAACCCCAATAGAACCACACCATAGGTGCCTATAGCCAATGAATCACAACACTTCGCAACACAGAAAGGTAACTCATTGATCTCACCAGATTACTAATAAGCTCAATAACAGTCGAATCAACACATCCCTCAACAATACAATTCGGAGTCAACCAAGCCGACTTAAGCTAGAACACAAATCCATATTGGCCTGCCAACGAACTCCTTACCAAGGAAACCTGAAGCTGGTTCTTCCACTACTATAACTCCTGTCGGTGCCATACGATATGGTGCCCGGCACTAAATAAATACCGAAATCGACAACCTTGCCCGGCGACATGCCCGGCCACAATAAACATATCCGAAAAGTCTCTCACCACCGGAACTGAATCAATATAAGGAGCCTCAACTCTGGCACCCATCACAAGAGCCCAAATAAGAAAGACAAATCCTTCCCAGCCGTCCGCTGGGTCTTCGAAATATAAAATCTCTCCAATAGGACATAATCCGTCGAACATCGCCACTCAATTCGTGGCATTTTTCGGCATAGCCAAAAGCGTCGCCTTAGCGCATTAGTACAGAATAACACAATATAGAGACAACCGGTCTGAACCCAATATCCCATCTAAGATCTAATCTACCAAGCAACAAAAGATCCGCTCGGGCTCGATAATCACTAAACAGTGCCGATACACACGATCTACAACCACACATAGCCTGAATCTAGGAACTTCTATCTCCAAACCCACATGGCACATGAATCACCATATCCAATCCCAATTTTTCCGTCTAAATCCATGCCACACCTCAAATATCCAATCATTTCACGAGACATACTCAAAAATTCTTCTGTGCCACCAAGCAAACTCGAATATCAGCAGTCGATCTAGCCATAAAGTGATACAATACTACTAAAGTGCCATCAACTTAATCACATTGCCCTTTTTCTGAAACATATACTCATGTCAAATCATATCCAATTAGCAATACCATTTCCTTAAACATCTGAGGCTCTATGCTGCCTAAGAGTTTTATGAACTTCCTTTCAGAACTGAACTGTAACCTTACACACGCAAATATTGATCCTCACAACATACTGCATATACCATACCATCCTAGGATAACATGAGAACTTCATCTCCCTTTCGAGCCACAGACATTTACGTACTTAGCTAGTCAATGATTTTCCATTGGTCCCATCTAGAAGAAAAATCACTATACATCCCATGCTCCGCATGCCCATAGAAAATATACATCTCCAAACCGCGGTAAAAACCATCAAGAACTCTCCGAGTTTCCCTTGCACAAATCAGACCTGTCAGGACTGAGTCCTTCTAACTCGACCAAGCTAAGCAAGCCGTCAAAACCTACGAGCATTGCCGCAAAATACCTGTAAGAACTCATTACCTCGAACATACACAAGGAACAAATCATATCCTTACCATACCGGTCTGGTCTACTACCAAGCTACCCCATCTATCTAAATTTCCTTCTTATTCATCTTCAACTTGATATTTCCTTTTTGCTGTAGCACCACAATTACTCAACTCATACTTACCACATGGAACCAAGCATAAAGCCATACCGTCTAAGGCTCATAAGTCGCTGAATACTTTCTTAAACATTCCCAAAAGTACCACATTCCAAAATACTTTACTCTGAAGAACTCCATGCGAATCTAAATCTGTTACCTTTATCTTCCTGGTACTGATACATGGAATCCCATAATTAACATAGGAATACCATAAGTCTTGACCTCTTCCAATGGAGACTCAGTTTTTAATCACATATACAACTTTAAGATACCCAATTGTTACATGTAGAATTTTGATCACATTAGAACCATTCTCAAGATTCATTTACTCTATTTAAACTGCAATCAGCCTGATCAAATGAACAGAACCACACGTTCCTCGTTAGCACTCTGACACCGCAGGATATGACCTCATCCCAATACAAACAAGCATCTTCCTACTCTATACAACGAGCATTCTTTACAAACAACAACTTAAGACATCCTGTGATTCTCACATACCTACGAAGCACCATATAACCTTTGTCAAAATTTTCCTTCACTCGAGCCATCCTTGACCTCAATCTCCGTAAGCCATAACTGACTCACCAACATGGCTCAAACCGGAACCAATATAGCACCTAACAGTGCAATCAATTTAATCAATAGCAAACTCCCCCACTTGGCTCGAAGCCATAGATAAAAAGACACCCAATAACTCATAACGCATATACTCTATTGCTGCCATAATACCATAGTGAGATTAAACTCAATCCTTCATAAGCTTGTGGAAACACAAATCATCTAGAATTTTAACTCTCCTGCAAATCTCGCATTCACTCGCACAACAGTTAAGCCCACTCTCTAGGCGACCCAATTTAGATTTCAACACATATTATTCACTTGTAAATGAGATCTTCTAATAGACAACATAAGAATCACACAACCTTAGAACACTCCGCAATAGATAATCCACCTGCTTTGCCTCCAACTAACATTTCTGTACACCTTCCACTGTCACAAGCATTACGCAGTCACTTGATCTTCCTGAGTCTGGACTCATACCACAATATAAAATTTACTTCACTCCTAACTAGGAACATGGAAAGATTCTTCACACGCCCATAACTCGGGATATACCTCGAATCAAGATGGACTTCAAGCATCTAATAGTTCTTCCATCATTCAACAGACCTTTCTCGTTGCTTCCAAATCATATGGATACACCTCACAGTACTAACATACTCATCACATAGCCACAGCTGTCATTTTCACTAACAGGGACACTACCGAACATATAAGTTCAAAAACACTTGTTCACACAATCAGCACCTTGGTGCTCAAGCCATAGGCAAAGATCCGGCCTCAAGTCCTCCAGACAGGCCCAACATCAAACTCACGGAGATCACATCTCACCCCTCGATTAGGGAATCACAAGCCATCGAGGCACATCTGATACTGAGCGCTCATGCGCGCATGCAAATGCGTAGAAGGAATTGCAAGAGAGTTACTTTTAAAGCTGAATCAAGGACGCACGATAAGAATTCAAGAATGTGAAGTTTTCCTAAAGGTTCTACAGCCTCTCGAGGATAAATACAGACGTCTCTGTACCGATCCGCGAGACTCTACTAAACTTGCTTGGGACTCGTGAGACCTATGTAACCTAGGCTCTGATACCAACTTGTCACGACCCTAAACTTATACCCGATCGTGATGGCGCACTTCGTGAAGACAAGGCCAGCCGACACATCTCCAATTCAAAGTCAACGCTAAACAGCAATAAAGTAGGCTAAAATATGATTTAATAATTACTAAACAGTAGATATCACCATAACAATGCAGAAGTACAACCCAAACACAGCCCAAACCGGGGGTGTCACTAGTCATGAGCATCTATTAGAGTACAAATACAACTACAAGGTCTGAGATATACAAAACAGGATTAATGAACGAAAAGGGAGAAAAGCGGTGCTGCCAACGCTGACAGCCACCTTGCTAACCTCCGATAACTCTGCCTCTAATCGGCCAAAAACCCGCTACCAGGTGTATAAATACCTGAATCTACATACAAGGTGCATGAAGTAAAGTGAGTACTCCAACTCATTGAGTAATAAAAGTAAATAACAACTGAGCAGTAAGAAATCACGTAAAGCATATCAATATGATGTATAGAAGCAGTATAAAACCATTTAAGAAAGCAATGAAGCTGTGAAATCTCTTAAAACATCTTGGCTCAGTTCAAACTTCCTTTGAAAATGACTTTTCAACGGTTATGCAAGTGAATGCAAAGCAGTTAGTACAGATAAGCATAGAAAATCCGCCCCTCGAGCACAAATACCATAGTTTAACAGGTAGAATGACAAGTAGATATGAAAGATAACACATAAAGGTTCGCCCCTCGGGCAATATATCAGAACAGTACCAGCCCCTCGGGCTTACTCTCAGAACAATATCAGCCCCTCGGGCTTACTCTCAGAAAAATATCAGTCCCTCGGGCTCACTCTCAGATAACAATGGGTACCCGCGCTCACTGGGGGTGTATAGACTCCGGGAGGGGCCCCTTACGGCCCAAGCGCAATATCAAGCCACCTCGTGGAATCATAAACAGGCTCTCGGCCTCACATCACTCAGGCTACCTCGTGGCGTATATATGTATCTCAGGCCCTTAGCCTCATATCAGTATCAGTGTATCCTCACATCTGGCCCTTGGCCGCACTTAGTTAGAAAATTATCACAAGCCCCACGGGCATTAGTAAAACAGTAGCCCTCAGCCCAAAACATCATTTAGAAATAACATTTAAGTCTCAAAATTGAGTAAAAGTGGTTAAGTTGTAAAACAGTGGAAAAAAGCATGACTGAGTTCAAGTAATAAGTCAAAACAGTAAGGAAATAGTGATAAAAATACCCGAAGGGTTCAAATAGTTGGCACGAAGCCCAAATATGACAATCAGCCCAAATCGTGATGATAAAAAATAAGTTTCAGTCAAATACGTGGTAAAATCATCACTCGAGATGGACCAAGTCACCATTCCCAATAGTAAACGACCCCACGCTCATCATCGAGCGCGTGTCTCACCTCAATATAGCACTACGATGTGCAATCCGGGGTTTCAAACCCTCAGAACATCATTTATAATCATTACTCACCTCGAACCGGCTAAATCTCTAGCTCGCGATGCCTTTGCCCCTCGAATCGGCCTCCACGCGTGTTGAGTCTATCCAAAATCAGAATGAATATATCACAATATGCTAAGGTAACAAAGCCCAAGCGAAAACAATCAATAACGGGCACAAATCCCGAAATTATCAAAACCCGAGCCCCGGGCCCACTTCTCGAAACTCATAATTTTTCACATCATTAGATTCCTTATCTCCCAACGAGTTCATACATTCTAAGAACATCAAAATCCGTCCACAATTAGCCCTTCAAATCCCAATTGTTTGGTTTCAAAATTCAAGCTCTAGTTCTTGATTTCTAGGCTTATATTTCATGAATTTCTAGGTGGAATTCATATGATAATCGAGTTTTAAGTCCAAGAAACTTACCTAAAGTCGTTCCCCCTTGAATCCCTCTATAGTCTCCTTCAAAAACATTCAAAAATGAGCAGCTATGGGTGAAAATAGACCCAAAATCGCGGACAAGACGACTTAAAAATATTCTGCCCAGGCCTGACTTTCCTTCTTCGCGAACGCGGTCAACCCATCGCGCTCGCATAGCACAAATATTACGTTGACCAAAAATTCTCCTTCGCGAACGCGTTACCACATTGCGAACGCAAAGCTTAACCATGAACAACCTTCGCGAACGCGTCCTAACAATCGCGAACGTGATAGGCAAATTGGACTCCACCTGGCTGACCTCTACGCGATCGCATGGCTCCTGTAGCGAACGCGATGCCTCGCTTGACAAACCTTCATGAACGCGAAGCCCTTCTCGCGAACGCATAGGCGAAAACCCCATCAACCTCTTCTAACTCTTCGCGAATGCGAGGGTCCACTCGTGAACGCGAAGAGTAAAATTCTGCAACTGTTGAACCTGCATTTTCTACAATTTCCCAAACTCCAAAATGGTCCGAGTGACCACCCGAAACTCACCCGAGGCCCCCGGGACTTCAACCAAAAGCACTAATACATCCTAAAACCTCATTCAAACTTGTTATGATCATCAAAATACCTCAAACAACATCAAATTACTCAAAACACATCGGATTCAAGCCTAAGTTTCTAAAATCTTCCGAAACACGCTTTTGATCAAAAACCCAACTAAACCACGTCCGAATGACCTAAAATTTTTCACACACATCCCAAATGACATAACGAAGCTACTGTAACTCTCGGAATTCCATTCCGACCCTTGGATCAAAATCTCACCTACCAACCGAAAATCGCAAAAATATCAACTTCGCCAATTCAAGTCTAATTCTACTCCGGACCTCCAAAATCCCATTCCGATCATGCTCCTAAGTCACAAAGCACCTCCCGAAGCTAATAAAATCATCGGAACTCACATCTGATCCCTCTAATACATAAGTCAACATCTGGTTGACTTATCCAACGTAAACCTTCTTAAAAGAGACTAAGTGTCTCAAACCTTATCAAAATCATTTCGGACTCGATCTGAACAACCCGATACCATAAAATACGGATAACGAATCATAAAGAAGCAAAAATAGTGGAAACGAAGCGGTAACTCATAAGACGACTGGCCGGATCGTCACATCGAATTACACGTATACCCTATCTCAATAAATATATATTTTCTTAAAATATTATATTATAAACTATGTTTTACAAAAATTTGAAACTTGAAAAGGTAGATGAAAATCAAAAGCATATATATTTGAAACAAATATTTTCCTTATTTGCACATTCATTTTCAAAAATTTTCATTCATTTGAGTGCAACTCGGCCACTAATACCAAACCACATCAAAAAAACAAACAGAAAATATAAGCAACCAAAAATAGAAGAGACAAAAGTATTCAAGAAAAATCAAGTCACATTAGAAAAATATATCTCCTGTTAACAAATAGAAAGACGTAATTTAAGAGCACCGAAGGATCAAAGAAAATAAGTTTTTGATAACGGCAGGAATACCAAACAAATACTATTGAGTTTATTAAGTAAACTACTTGTAGATATGATACCTTGATACTTGGTGAGAGATCAATGTAGCTTGTACTTTGCAAAAATTCTGAGGTATGGCCATAATATTTTATATCGTGGTATGCGATGAATTCAAGTATGAAATTATAAGAGGAAGATAAAACTTACAAATATTAAAATAAGAGAATAAATTATTGAAAATCAAAACGGGTTCATTCATCAGCATAAAACCTCTAATGTTGACGTGCTTCTTTGAATCTTTTCGATTACCAAGTACTTAGCTAAACATACTTCAAATTGTAATGTCCACAATTGAAGGAGATGCCTGCAAAAGAAGTATAAAGAAACTTTATAAGTTCTTGTAAAAGTTAATAGAGTAGAAAAATACCGAGCAAAAATTTAGAATCCTCCTTTTAAAAATTTATTCTTTATGAGATTCTCTTTGGAAAAATAATACTTTATATAGTTGCTTTACACAATTCAAATAAGGAAGCAAAATATAATTAAAATCTTACACTATTTAGATTTCTAAATATGAGGAGTTCTTGCAAGAGTCAAATAAGTAAAAAGCTAATAACCAAACTTTTAGCTGTTTTAAAAGTTCTAAATATTTAAAAATTCACAAATGAAAAAAGAAAAATACTTTGAAAAATAAAATTTTTATTTTGCAAAAAAATAATTATAATTAAATTGCTTTAAACTGCTCGTAAACCAAGTCCCTAAGCTAAAAATTCAATAGTATTATTCTATAATATATAAATGGCTATTAATTTTGCTTGATGTCTTGGAGGTAATTATAAATGCATAATGCATTTCAAAGCATCTAAGATTTCCATTTTTAAGTTTCTTTATCATATTTATGTTTTCCTTTAACTACTCTTCAAATATACACAACATTAAGTATCTTAGGAAAAAAAAATATTTTATGTGGTAAACCCTTAATTTAAATAAAAATTGATTCACAAGTTTATCATGACAATCATATGTCAAATAAATGTTGTACTTCCATACACACAAAGAAAAGAGTTCAAATACAATTAAAGAAAAATAATTCTAGTTCAAATAAGGAAAGATTTAATAAGTACTAAAATTTTAATTGGTTTCAAAGTACTAAATTTTAGGAAAATAATTAAATGATAACATTAAAACTCAAAGTGTTAATTATTAGGAAAATAATTAAATGCATGTTCCTACATATTAGAAAATTAATTAATTAACTATTTTATCTAATGTAAACTCTACTTTTAAAGGGTAAAAAAGGCGAACGACATTTCGCTAAGGTCTTTTGTGTTTTTAATATAGTATAGATGAGAACATGTAAGTATTATTAATGTTAAAAAAACAACACCAAAATGTGATGTCATTGTTTAACCAAAAGTGGAATTTTGGTCAAAGCCTTATTTCTAGAAGAACTCGGGTTACTGATAATCAAAAATGAATAAAGGAAATTGATTTTGCTAGCAATAAGATAGACAGCAGAAAACAAAGTAAATCAGTATGTTTAGTTGATATTTTCGTGTGTTTACAAATGACCAGTCTTCTCCTTTTTATAGCTACCTTTAAGATATATGTTTTGCCTTTGTCATAATAAGGTCATTATAGATAATTAAAGGTATTAAATGCTACGTTACATAATCATTATAATTTAATACAGATTCTCTAACGTTTTCAGTATTTAATGCCTATTAAATACTGTATCTGTACTCTCTTGTGCTGTCAGATTCATTCTCTTTAACTTTTAGATTTGAATAGCTACGAGCGTTGAGTCTTTTGAATATCTGCTCGTGCCTCTGCTTATGCCTCTGCTCGTATCTGTTGCAACTCGTGCCTCTTTGATAATCATCATTCTTTGACCAGCCTTCATGTCATGACATGTCATCTTTCAATCACTTCGATGTATATAAACTCAATTTTTTCCAATACAGGTAGTCCCCCCACTTGCCATTTATTCATCAATTGAATATTTGGGAAGTGGATTTTATTAAAGCGGGATTTTTTCCACCATTTAATGTTTATTACACGCGGCATCTTTTTATTGGTTTTGTGACTTTGCAGTGCTTTTTAAGGCCTTTTTACGGCTTCACAAATTACGAAGCGACAGTTCTCATTATGACATTTCCATCATTGCACCTTTTCCTTTGCCGGTTGCTTCTTAGTATAAATATAGTTTTCATCTTTATCTTTCTCACATAAAGTTTAAAGCTTTCAGAATATTCAATTCTTGTTTCCATCTTCCTTGTAAAATTTTCAGAATATTCAATTCTTGTTCTTCATCCTCCTCGTACTGTCATGTCTTCATCAAACCCTAACCATAGAAGAGTCCACATAGTTGATAACTTTCCTCTTGCCCCTAGTAGGAGTAGAAGAGGAGGTAGACTACGTAATTTAGGGTCTTCATCCATACGTGGTTCTTCTCTTCCTTCATCTAGTTCCAGCCCCTCTTCTAGAACCAGAGGTTCTCTTTCACAAAGGTCTTCTTCTAGAGGTAAGGAATCCTCTGAACCTCTTCGTGAACCTTTAGTGGAGGATAGTTAATGCGGAACTATCTTTCTATAATGATAGAGAGACCCTTAGAAATCAAGTGTCCTCTTTAGATCGTGCTGATATCTACCCAACTCAGATCACTGAAGGTCTGATTTCTTTAGTTCGTAAAGACTGTCATTGGAGTCATGACTTCCCCATCATAATTCCCAATGCGAATCACCTCCTATTTAACTGGATTTTACTTTGTTTATACATATCCTTTCACCTTAGGATTCAAACCTGATATTGATCCTGTCATCCTAGAATTCTATCATTTTTTCGACATCTGTTTAGGTCATATTGGCCCTATTATGTTGAGGGATGTTACCTGTTTGAGGCATTTGACTAATATGGCCGGTGTGCCTTTTACTTTCTCCCATATAATTCACCTTTACTCCCCTAGACTCTTTTGCCACAGTGTTTTTACTTTAGTAGCAAGGAGCAAAAGAGTTCTGGTCAGTCTAGAGGATGACAGAGATCATGGCTGGTACGCCAGGTTTGTTGCTACCCCCACTGTTAGTTTGGTGGGTGATAGAAATGTTCCCTTCCCCGAGAAGTGAAATTTTGCACGTGAGTTTTTTTTAATAACTTTCTCGTACCTTTTTTCTTCAATTTTGATGATTATTATCCTAATTTTCCTTTTTCTTTTCCAGCAACAATGGGAATTGTTGACGAAATTCCTAATTTTCGTAGTTGGGTAGGAAAGTTGTTGAATACTGCTCCAATGGAGGGTAGATCTTGGAAGACTCTTTCCCAACGATTTGGTTAGAAAGTAAAAACTCATGGTAAGAGTTTTTTTTATATTGCTTTTTTTGAACTTATTTTAATCCTTCTTTCTATCAGGATTTCCACTTTGAGAGATTAGTGTTGAGGCGGTGGTAGCTTCTCGTATTTGTTTGGAAAGGGCCCAAGAGATAATTTTGGGCTCTTCATCGAAAATAAAAGCTGCTGATGACCAAGACTCTGAAGAAGAGGAAGATGGGGGTTCCTTAGTAACAAGGCCACGGGCTCGTAGACGTATCATTTCTGATGATGAAGCATCTTCCCCCCATTCTATTCCTCTTACCGAGTATGTTGAAGCCCCGGTGGTGATCCCTGATGATGTTGTTGATGATGTTCCCACTACTGCTCATGATTCTGTTGAGCAGCTTTTTAACCGCGGGTTTGGTAGTGAAAGTTTAGGCCCGGTTTTTGATAAAGCACCTCTTGCTTCTTTTTCTACTCTTGTTCCTGTGATATCTCCTTTGCTAGTCGTGGCTGTTACAGTTCCTCCCCAGGCTGTTTTGACTGTTTCTACAATTCCTCCTTCAACAATTCCCCTTCCACCTATTCATCACACTGAGGTTGGTTCCTCAAGTAAGGGTGCTGCTATGAGGCAAGTCATCATTGAAGTTCCTGCTGAGGGTAACCTTTTAATGAAATCAGGTCAAAGAGACGTGTGGCTAAAGCCTTTGATTGGTCCAGAAGAGCTAAGCTTGATAGCCATAGTTCTTTGACTTTGATGAACGATATAGTGCATGCTTCTTTAAAGGTATCTCCTTTTCAAGCTTTACTTTATCCTTTTTCTATTTTCAGAGTTCTCATTTCTCCCCTCTCTTTTTTTAGGTCAATTTAATTGGCACGGAGATGATGAAAAGAGTTACCCTCTCAGAGCAATTAGTGCGTGAGTACCAAGTGGAGGCAGATAATTGGAAGGAACAGTGTGACAGTCTTCAAATTGATATGGAGATATTAGAAGAAAGTAAGTGTACCTTAGAGCAGCAGGTGAGGGCTTTGACTTCAGAGTTGGCGGAAAAAGCTTCTTCAAATCAAGCAGGTAAGGAGAAGGCTCGTCTGGAAACCTCTTTTTCCGAGCAACTTTCCAAGGTAAGTGAAGAGATCAGAGAGTTGAAGGCTCTCTTGGGTAAAAAAAGAAGCATATGCTGGTGAACTCGTGCAGACTTTGACTCAAGCTCAAGAAGACCTCCGGGAGTCTTCTGAGAAAATCCGTTCCTTAGAGAGTTCCAATGCTTCTCTTCAAACTTCCTATGATACTGCCTTGGCTGAAAATGAAAAGCTGAAAAGTGAAATTGCTGACTGGGAAAGAGATTACGAGATCCTTGAAGATAAAACCGCAATCGAAGTGTAGCATCAGCACAACCGACCCCATATGTTGGTAAGTGTCTAGCCTAACCCCGGTGAAGTAGTGACGAGGCTAGACAGGACTACAAAATCAACCTGTGCAGTTCAATATATATATGCAATAAAAGGAAAGAATACCGAAATTAAACAGTTAAAAAGGAAGGGAAGCCTGCTATGGGGGAGTACAATCCGGATATAAAGTCAACAACTTAAGTAAGAAACAGGGCAATAACAATAATTAACAAAAGCAGGAAAATCAACAGTTGCACGGTATAAACCTTCATGCTTTTACTCTCAGTCTCACCAAAGCAATCAAATAAAGTGCACGGCATCACCCTTCATGCTTTCCCTCACATAACTCTCATTTCATGGCACGGAATGATCCTTCGTGCAATTATCATCAAATCAGAGCACGGAATGTCCCTTCGTGCATAAATAATCAAAACATGGCACGGAATGACCCTTCGTGCAAATATAATCAAAACATGGCACGGAATGACCCTTAGTGCAAATATAATCAAAACATGGCACGGAATGACCCTTCGTGCATTATCACTCTTCCTCACCCAAATAGTAATCACAACCAAACGGAACGAGGGGATAAATAAATAATATGAAATGTCCTGGCAAGGGAAAAATACAATTCAACAGCTAAATCCCGGCAAGGGAGCAATAACAATAATTCTCACATCCCGGCAAGGGAGATAATCAATATACTCAAACCATCCCGGCAAGGGATTAATCATATCTCTTTCTATTTCTTTCATTTCTTAATCAATAGTCCTTTTATCGTTCGAGCCAACGCTCCAAAGAATTTACAATTCATAATTAGTCCTCATACTCTTCACATTGCGTAGAGTTCATCAATTAACATGGAAGAGTTATAAAAATATTAGGATAAGTACATACAAGGACCCACGGACCAGTGTATAGATACTCGTCACCATGCTTATACACCGTACTCGATCATTTAGCAATTAGCAAATAATAACACTCTACTCCTATTCCCTCAAGCCAAAGTTAGATCAAACACTTACCTTAAATGCTCCAAAAATCCACTCAAGCCTCTAGTATAGCTTTACCCCTCGAATTCACCACAAAACCGCTCGAATCTAGTCACAAATTACTTGAATGTATCAACAAATGCTAATTGTATCAACTTGAATGCATGAAAATGAATTTCCCAAAGTTTCACTCAAAAATTCCCAAAACTCCCCCGGGCCCACGTGGTCAAAACCCGAGGTTCGGACCAAAATCCGATTACCCATTCCCCCACGAGTTCTTAACTATGATTTGTTTTGAAATCGGACCTCAAATTGAGGTCCAAATCCCCAATTTCTAAGAAAACCTAGGTTCTACCCAAAATCCCCATTTTCACCCATGGAAATCTATGATTTTAAGATGAGAACATGTTTAATGATGATAAGGATTAAAGAAGTTGAGTAAAAATTAACTTAAAAATGATTTAGAGAAGATAGGTTTCTTTGAAAATCGCCTATGGAGTGTTTGAGTTGAAAGAATGAAGAAATGAGGCTAAAAATCGTCTAAGTATGAAAAATGCAGGCCTCAGATGTGGGAATTGCAAACTTGGGTTCGCAATTGCGAACTTTACAAAATTTGGGAAATGCGAGGACTAGTTCGCATTTGCGAATTCTGAAGAAAAGTGGAAGGTTCGCATTTACGAGAAAAACAGACGCAATTGTGAAGGAGGAGGCTATAGGCGAGCATCGCATTTGCGATTGAACTCTTCGCATTTGCGAAGGCTGGGCTCATGGGCAGGCATTGCATTTGCGATAAATTTCTTCGCATTTGCGAAGATTACTGCCCAGGTGAAAGATCGCATTTGCGATGAGAAGCTCGCAATTGCGAGTTCGCATTTGCGAACGCTGGCTTCGCAAATGCGAAGCCTGCAGAACTGAATGATACCAGATTTTTCAAAGGTTCAAAATGCAACTCGACACCTATCCGAATCTCACCCGAGCCCTCGGGGCTCCAACCCAAACATACACACAACCTCAAAAATATCCTACGGACTTACTCGTGCGATCAAATCGCCAAAATAACATCATTTACATAGAATCAAGCCTCAAAACGCATGATTTTCTTCCAAGCTTCATAAACTTTCAAATTTGGAACTTATAGTCCGAAACACGTCAAACGACGTTCGTTGTCAACCAAACTTTACAGATAGTGCTTAAATCATATATAAGACTTGTACCGGGCGTCGGAACCAAAATACGAGCCCGATACCATAGTCTTTTAATCAATTTTTATTTCCAATTTCCTTAATTAATTTCAGAAAACAATTTCACAGAAAAATTCATTTCTCGGGCTTGGGACCTCGGAATTCGATTCCGGGCACACGCCCAAGTCCCATATTTTTCTACGGACCCTTCGGGACCGGTTAATCATGGGTCCGGGTCCGTTTACCCAAAATATTGACCGAAGTCAATATTATGCATATTAATATCAAACATTTACCATTTTTCACACAGAACTCATATATAAGCTCGGACTGCGCACATAAATCGAGGCAACTAAAAGTGAGGTTTTTCAAGGCCTCGAAAGCGCGGAAAAGAGATAAAACAGGTGATGACCCTTTGGGTCATCACAAAAAGTTTATGATGTTTGACTTTTTTTCTTTTTTCTGATGGTATGTGGTTGTAACCCTTGGTCTTTTTTGCAACGATCCGACCAGTCGTTTTGAGTTCTAGCACTCCATTCAGCAATCGGAGGCCATGAGCAGCTTCGTTTCAGGTATTATGACATGAACGCATGGTCGGAATTGAAATTCGGGAAGTTCAGAGTTGATTTGGAGAGAGAATTCTTGTTTTAGAAACTTAAAGTTGAAAGAATGAACTAAGATTGGATTTTTAAGTAAACGACCTCAGAATTGGTATTTGAAGGTTCCAGCAGGTTTGTATGATGATTTCGGACTTGGGCGTATGCCCGGATTGGGTTTTGGATAACCTGGGAGCGTTTTGGCGCCTATTGTGGAAGTTAGCATTTTAGAAAAAAATTCATAAGTTTGGCTTGAAGTGCATTTTAGTGTTATCGATGTCCATTTGGGATTCCGAGATTGTGAATAGCTCCGTATGGTGATTCTGGAGTTGGGGGCGCGATCGGAAGTGAATTCGGAGGTCCGTAGGTTGTTTTGGAGCCATTTGGCTAAAGATAGAAATTTGAAGGTTTTTTAGAAGTTCGATGGAAGGTGGACTTTTTGACATCGGGGTCGAAATCCAATTCCAAAAGCTGGACTAGGTCCGTAATGTCAAATATGACTTGTGCGTAAAATTTGATGTCAATCGAACGTGATTTGATAGGTTTAAACATCGGAAATAGAAGTTTGAAATTTCGAAGTTCATAAAGCTTGAATCGGGGTGTAATTCATGGTTTTAGCATTGTTTGATATGTTTGAGGCCTCGAGCAAGTCCGTAATGTGTTTTGGGATTGGTTTGTAGGTTTGGTTGAGGTCTCGGGGGCCTCGGGTGGATTCCGGGTGGTTAACGAATCAAAAATGGAATTTTGAAGAAGGCTGAAGGGTCTGGTTGCTGTCATAATCGCACCTGCGGAAATGGGGCCGCAGGTGCACGCCACAGAAGCAGCTAGG
Organism: Nicotiana glauca; assembly: GCA_026770625.1. Lineage (NCBI taxonomy): Eukaryota > Viridiplantae > Streptophyta > Magnoliopsida > Solanales > Solanaceae > Nicotiana > Nicotiana glauca. Next base: position 60,713 of record MU744174.1, on the reverse strand, counting down.
AAGGCGCAGGTACAAATTTGTGGTCAAAGCTTAAGGACCGCAGATGCGGTCAAGGTTCCGCAAAAGCGGGACCGCATCTGCGGAGAAGTGGTCGCAGAAGCGGTTTTGGTCGGCTCAGAGTGGATCGCAGATGCGGTCAGATTTCCGCAGAAGCGGAACCGCATCAGTGGAGGGGCCATCGCAGAGGCGAAAAGGGGCAGTCTTGGGCGGACCGCAGAAGCGGCCCTAGATTCGCAAAAGCGGAACCGCAGAAGCGAAATTATATCCGCAGAAGCGAAAATAGATGGGGCAGAATGGTTGTTTAAAATCGGGGTTGAGTTCATTTCTCTCATATTTTTCATGGCTTGGGGCGATTTTTGGAGGGCTTCAAGAAGGGAATTCGTCATCTATGTTAAGGTAAGTTACTTCTACTCATTTCCAAGTTAAATACGAGATTATATCATGGAATTAGACCTGAAAATTGTGGGGAAGTTGGGATTTTTGGAAGAAAACCTAGAACACTTGATAAATTGGGTTTCACCACGAATTTGAGCATGGAATCAGAAGTAAATGATATATTCGAGATCCTAAGGTCATGGATAATCTTTATCTTTGAAAATTTCGGATTTTGGGCACGTGGGCCCGAGGGCATTTTGGTTAACTTTTCGATCGGAGTTAGGAACTTGCTATAAATTAGATTGTAATGAATAATTGAGCATATATTAATGGATTTGCATAATCATTGGCTAGTTTTGGAGCATGGTACATCAAGTAGAGTCTTCGGAAGGGCGTGGAATGCCGGTTATGGATCTTCGGAGCGAGGTGAGTCTCCTTTCTAAAATTGTAAGAGGGAATTGTCCCTATAGGTGAAATAATTGATTATGTGCTCCTATTTGCGGGGGCTACATACGCACGAGGTGATGAGAGTTCGTGCGTAGCTACTACTATACTATTATCCGGGTAGATAGGACGCCAAAATCATGTTATACTTTGATTATGTATGAACCCATTGATAGCTTGAATTGCTTAAATCACATTGAATTAGTAAGTGAATTTCTGAAAAGATTAAACTTCATTTCTCAAAATTTGTTAAAGGAGAATTGGTTTTATTTGGATAAATATCCCCCGATAAGTTCTTAATTGACTGATTGAGCATGTATCCCTATGTGTACCTGTGTCGCATGCATGATTCACGAGCAGGGTATGTGTTTATTTATAACGCCTCGGCAGATTAAATAGATGCATATATGGTTTGGGCCGTTCGACCCTCGGCGGTGCACAGTTTACATTTCTATTGGAGCGGGCCGTCAACCTCGGCATGATTTGCGCATGATATATATTGTTTCCTGAGAATTTTAAATGTGGATATTGCCTTCCATGGCTTGATATAAATTGATAAAATAATAAAAAGTAAACCTTGAAAATCCTTTATTATTTGTTGAAGGTGTTTACCTGTTTTCTCGCTTTGTGAGTTAGAACTGCTATACAAATCCATGATTTCCTCATACTTTTAGTATATTATTATTGGACCTCTATCAAGTATTGAAGTCGACCATCTCGTCTCTACTTCTTCGAGATTAGGCGGGATACTCATTGAGTACACATTGTTTACGTACTCATACTACACTTCTGGGCATTTTTGTTGCACAGGTATATGTGATCCCTAGTGGCCTGCTGGGCGTAGCAGCGCGGATAATTCTGGGACTAGGTGAGTTGCATTATTCGAGGCGACCCGCAGCTAGTATAGTCCCTTTCAGTATATTGTATTTATTTCTTGTCCACTGTATTTCGGACAGATGTTGTATTTTATTATCTGTAGATGCTCATGCACTCGTGACACCGGGTTCTGGGAGGATTTTTGGATTATTCAATATTAAGTCTTTTATCGACTTTATGTTCATTTTTGTCAAGTTTTTATTATCTAATATTTAATGTATAAGAAAAATGATTTTCGCACATACTAAAAATTGGAATTTAATTATGCATTCTTGGTTGGCTCGCCTGACAGCGGTGTCCGGCGCCACCACGACCCTTAGTGGATTTTGGGTCGTGACAACATGGTATTAGAGCACTAGGTTCCTAGGGTCTCACGAATCATGAGCAAGTCTAGTAGAGTCTCGCGGATTGGTACGGAGACGTCTGTACTTATCCTCAGGAGGCTGCAGGACTGTTAGGAGTACTTCCTTTCTTGGTTCCTTATCGTGCGATTTGATTCCTGTGAGGCTTATGCCTTTGTTTCTTCCTACTCAATCTTATGTGACGCGAAGCGCCTGTTATAAATCGTGAATTGGAGAACCGTAATGGTACTACAAATGTGACACGGGATGTTTCTTCCGGTGTAGTTGACTGGATTATTATCGTCACCTATGGAAGGATATTCTAATGTTTCAGCTCAGTAATAGTACTTTTGAGAGCTCTGGGGTTAGGCACACGTTGCCATGATGCTTATGAACGAATGTTTCACAGTAGTGATATGATGGTAGGATGTTTTGCCCATGTGTCGGGGCAGTGAATGACTTGAAGGGAGGTTTACTTAGTGCATAATCAAGAGATTCGATGTCTTATTCCCGGGAGGGGAAAGATGATCGAACTAAGGATGGTCAGATGTGGACTGGTGGAAGTAATGAGACTTGGTAATTGCAGGCATGATGGAGTTTCTCCTATGATGGGGTACTGTTGTCCTAATTCAACGTATTAAGTTCGTTGGTGTTTTGATCTTCTACAATCCGCTTTTGGGGCAAGATATCGTGAAATAGTATCGGAGATGCAACTATCAGATATCGTAGAGTGTGGTGGTTTAGGATTGAATCAGTACTTCAAATGTTGACGGATCGAGAAAGATGACCTTCGGAAAAGTTTGGAGTTAGTAGCAAATTGTGGATTCAAGTTCTATGAATATAAATTTTATTAAGGCAACGACTGAGTAGCAAAAGATGAGAAGGACATGTGGGAAGTGTCAGGCGGAGTTTTAAACTTCTAAAATGCAAGGATTAGGAAGCGCAGGCCGAGCAGTTGATTAAAGAAGTGAGTTTTCCCAAAGTGGGAGAGACCAGCGGAGCTGCGTAGGGGCTTGGTAATAAGATGACTATGCGCCTTAAGGAGAGTCTGGAACGATTTGAGAATATTGGTGCTTGGTTATTGGGGTCTACGGATCTAATTTGAAGTAGGGATTCTTGTACGGCCAGAGATTTAATATAACGGAAAGGAGCCGCTTAAACGAAGGAGGATGTAGCATGACTTTGAATTGAAAGGATATTGTCGCACACTTAAATGATGTCCACGAGGGGTAAATGGACCTGTGCAGTTGGAGAGTGAGCTCAGACTCGGGATGGGTCATTGATGTAGTAATGATTGTACCCTGTGCAGCAGTGTTGAAAGATGTCGGGAAGAGCCTTCTATAGGTGGGTTACCCGAGTGAGTAGTTTAGTAGTCGTGTGGTTGGCGAGGCTTCTGCAAAGAGTTTTATCGGTTATGTAGCAAAGAGTTCGGTCGTGCGAATGCAGTGGGTGAATCAAAGTATAAAAGGATAGGGTTTTGTGGAAGGAATCCAAGAATTTATGCGGTTGATCGCGCAAGGTTATGTCGATGAAAGCTAGGGAATCTTGGTGACTTCTAGAGTTGTGAAATAATGGCTTCAAGCTAAGTGGGAGAGTCCCACCACTTATGAATGGATTGGCTATTAGTATATCGATGGGCTATTTCAGCTACGGGAAAAGAACATAAGTGGTGATTTGAGCAAAGGAATTATTAAAGGCATGCTATCGTTGGCCTTATTAGCCCATGTTCAGATTTAGGAAGTGATTCTGTCAGGTGCTCTGTCGAGAGGGTATGCTTGTGTTAGAAGAATTATGGAGTTTATATTCGGGCCAAGTCAGAGCGGGTTGCTCTCAGCAACGGTCCTAAAGGAACTCAAAGGATAAAGTGTGGTACCTAATGATTTCGAGCCTATAAGTACAGTTAAGAGTCAAGCGTTGTAACATCTTATGAGAAGGTGCCTAGAATGTTCTATGATATGTTAACTTGCGGTATAGCATTTGAGAGATATGAAACAGTTCGTGGGATTTGAGACAGCATGGTCTCGTGATTCGAGGTCACTCGAGATGAGTGCAGATGGAGTATGTTATGTGTTGGATGGAATTAGTATTATTTCTAAGGTGATTGGGGTGAATCGAAGGGAGATAGGCTGGTTAGCCATAATTTAGTTGGCATGTTGGTGGTAGAATCAGCTCTTTCAGCGTGAATAAGTTATGTAAGTGATTTGTGGCGGTGCATATGAGGCTTGTCGGCCACCGTAATTGATATCATTTTGAAGCAATCTACTGTTACGGCTTGTTAGGTGGAAGCAGATTCCGTAAGGGCTATGGTTGCTTAGACCATTACTTAGAGATTTGCATATTCTACGGTTATGAGAATTCACCTATGTGATACTATGGATCTCTTGAAGTGAGTTAAGTGAAAAGTTTTCATACGATGAAGTGTTAACCTGTTAGTGGTTCCGGAGTTATAATGAAAAGCATGTCCTATCGGATATTAGCACGTTGGGTACAGTGAGTACTATGGAATTTGAGGTGAAGACCAAAGTTGCAGTTCGGTGTTGACAAGGATGTCGCGATCTCGGATGAACAGGAAAGGAGTTTTGGATGATTAAAGATTTAAACCAAGTATGAAGGTTTGCGATAATGTCGTTAAGTTGAGGATATATGCCTGGGGGAGCACTCAGTTATTGAGTTGTGGACTGTGGATGAGTACTCCGGTTATGATGGTTGTCCTTGTGCGTTATGAGAAGAGGGAAATTGGTATGGACCTTGGAGAGGTTATTAGCCTAGTCACTGCAATCAGAATCGACTTGAGGTCGGTGGATGGATTCAAATGTGAATATGGGCCATATATCAGGCCGAACATGTTCATTTCAGTAATGTGCTCTTTATGGAAGAATGGTGCAGTGTTATTTCGTCTTCAGCTGTTTCATGTAATGATGTATTGCGCCGTGCAAGTTGCGAGACGGCTTGGTAAATTTCGTATGTGTTGAGGATCCGCGTGGAAATGATGTATTATGAGCAAAATGGCTCTTGAGATTCAGATTGTATGTCGCACCTTAGTTGTGCTTGAGTTTTGTAGCTTATAACACTATATGTCCCCTCAGGGATGATATTATGCACTTAGAGTGCTTGTGACCGAGATTCGGTATTTCATTGTAATGAGCAATTTAGCTCGATGTACATCTCCTTATGTGAGTTATACGTGGGGATCGGGTGGCACGCCGCAATGGGTATGTTATTTGGATCGGGTGGCACACCGCCATGGTTATGTTGTGAGGATCGGGATGTGACGACCCGACCCGTCGTCTCATGGGTTACCGCTCTGTTTCCCCCATGTTTTGCTTCTTTATGCTTCATTATAAGAGTCTTGTGTGAACGAGTTGATTTGGATTGGTTTTAGAAGGAAATGAGACACTTAGTCTATTTAAGGAAAGCTTATTTTGGAAAAGTCAACCGGATGTTGACTTATACGTTAGAGGGCTCCGTTATAGATTCCGATAATTCGGTTATCTTCGGGGGATGATTTGTGACTTAGGGGTGCGATCGGAAGAGATTTTAGAAGTCCGGTGTAGAATTAGGATTGAATTGGCGAATTTAGTATTTGGCGAATTCCGGTTGATAGGTGAGATTTTGATCCGAGGGTCAGAATGGAATTCCGAGAGTTTCTGTAGCTTCGTTAGGTGATTTGGGATGTGTGTGCAAAATTTCAAGTCATTCGGAGGTGTTTTGGTCGGGTTTTTGATCAAATGCGTGTTTCGGAAGTTTTAGAAGAACTTAGGCTTGAATCCGATGTAATTTGATGGTTTTGGTGTTGGTGGAGGTGTTTTGATGATTGGAGAAAGTTTGAATGACGTTTTAGGATGGATTGGCACTTTTGGTTGAGGTCCCGGGGGCCTCGGGGTGATTTCGGATGGCCATCAGGATGAATTGTGGATTTGTGTTATTGCCGAGATTTGCTGGTTCTGGTATTTCCGCATCTGTGGAAAAGGGACCGCATATGCGGTCCCGCAGATGCGAAAAGGGGGTCGTAGGTGCGAGAGGTTCTAGGGATCTTCAGTTCCGCAGATGCGGATGGGGAAGCCGCATCTGCGGTATCGCAGATGCGGTAAAGGCTTCACAGTAGCGGACGTTGGTCGTAGAGGAGTTTCCGAAAAAGCGGATGGTTGACCGCAGAAGCGGTCTTGGGCAACAGTGAAATCTCCGCAGAAGCGGAATAAATTCCGCAGATGCGGTGTAGTGATCGCGGATGCGAAAAGGTCTGGACAGAAAAGGGTTTTAAGGTATCATTTTATTCCGCGAGCTAAGGTCTTTTTCCACTATTTTTTAGCACCTTGAGAGCTATTTGGGAGAAATTGAAGAGTTATTCGAAGAGGATTAATTGGAGGTAAGTTCTATGAACTAAAAACGTGATTATTATGTGAAATTAACCTTGGAATTCAGGGAAACTTGGCTAAAATGGGAAGAAACTAGGGTCTGAGTTTTGATATTTCAAATTGGGATTTGAGGGGTCATTTGGACTCCGATTTTGGTGTTCTTTATATGCATAAACTCGTGGCGAGATAAGGAACCCATTGGTGTAAGAATTTCTGAGTTTCGAGAAGTGGGCTCAGTTCTCGAATTTTGCTAATTTTGAGATTTTTGCTATTTTTTGATTGTTTTCGATTGGGTATTGTCCCATTGGCATATTGTGATGTATTCGCTCTGATTTTGGATAGATTCGACGCCCTTGGAGGCCAGTTTGAGGGGTAAAGGCATCGCGAGCTACAGAATTCACCGGTTCAAGGTGAGTAATAATTGTAAATGATATTTTGAGGGTTTGAAACCCCGTAATTGCACATCGTAATGCTATATTGAGGTGACTTGCACGCCGGATAGCGAGCATGGGATAGAGCACCATTGGGGATTGTGACTTGGTCCGTCCCAATTAATGAATTTACTGCGTATTTGACTGAAATTTACTTGTCATCATCATAATTTGGGCTGATTTCCATATTTGGGCTTCGTGCCAGCTATTTGAACCCTTCGAGGATTGTTGTTGATATTTCCTCACTGTTTTGATTTTATACTTGAACTCAGTCGTGTATTTTCCACTGTTTTAAAGACTCAGCCAAGTTTATTTTACTTTAACACTTGAAATGATATTTCTAACAGTATTTGGGCTGAGCATCATGTTTTACTGTTGCCCTAGTGGCTTACGTGATTTTGACTGAGTAAGGCCGAGGGCCTGTACTGTGAGGATACTTTTGGATCGGGTTGCACGCTGAAGTAGTGAGTTACTGATTTGATATGAGGCCGAGGGCCTAAATTTGATTCCACGAGATGGCTTGATATTGCGCTTGGGCCGTAAGGGGCCCCTCCTGGAGTCTGCACACCCCCAGTGAGCGTCGTCGATAATAAATGGATCGGGATGCATGCCGCAGCGATATGTGGAGAGGGCTGCACGCCGCAGCGGTACCGGTACTATTTGATATGTTTGCATTATCTTATTTGTCTGCTATTATCTGTTGTTTTGTGCTACTTCTTGCAATATAGACCTGATACTCTGGCATTCCTTGATAATTGAGTGTTGTGCCCGCGGGGCGGAAATTCTGTGCTTATCTGCACTATTTGTTTTGCATTCGTTTGCGTAACCGCTGAAAAAGGACATTTCAAAAGAGGCTTAAACTGAGTTAAGATGTTTTTCTAAAGAGTTCATAGCTTTACTGTTTTCTAAAAAAGGGTTTACACTGCTTCTATATAGCATGATGATTTGCCATACGTGATTTCTTACCGCTCAGTTGTTATTTCCCTTTATTACTCACTGAGTTGGAGTACTCTCTTTACTCCCTGCACCTCGTGTGCAGATGCAGGTATTTATTCACCCGGTAGCGGGTTTTGGCTGATCAGAGGCAGAGTTATATGAGTTAAGGAGGTGACTGCCGGCGTTCGCATCACCATTTTCCTCTCTTTTATTCATTATTCCAGTTTTGTAAACTTTAGACCTTGTAGTGGATTTACATTTTGATAGATGCTCGTGACTTGTGACACCCCGATTAGGACTGTGTTGGGTTGTATTTCCGTTAATTAATATTTCTAAGTCATATTTAAGCTATTTATTTATGTTTAACTATTTTTAAAAAGACGAATTAGGTTTAGTTGGTTGGCCTTATCCCCACGAGAGGCGCCATCACGACCGGGTCCGAGTTTAGGTCGTGACAAGTTGGTATCAGAGCCTAGGTAACTAGGTCTCATGAGTCATGAGCAGGTTTAGTAGAGTCTCATTGATCGGTATGGAGACGTCTGTATTTATCCTCGAGAGGTTGCAGAACCTTTAGGAAAACTTCACATTCTTGAATTCTTATCGTGCGTCCTTGATTCAGCTTGAAAATTAAACTTTTGAAATTCCTTCCACGCGTTTGCGCACACACATGAGCGCTCAGTATCAGATGTGCCTTGATGACTCGTGATTCCCCGATCAAGGGGTGAGATGTGATCTATGTGAGTTTGATGTTGGGCCAGTCTGGAGGACTTAAGGCCGGATCTTGGCCTATGGCTTGAGCACCGAGGTGCTGATTGTGTGAGCAAGTGTTTCGAACTTATACATTCGGTATTGTCTTTATTAGTGAAAGTGACAGCTGGATAGCCACGTGATGAGTATGTTAGTACTGCGAGATGTATTTATGTGATGTGGAAGTGACGAGAGAGGTCTGCTGGATGATAGATGAACTAATAAGTGCTTGATTTCCATTGTGGCTGGATGTGTAGCCCCAAGTTATGGGCGCGTGAAGAATCTTTTCATGTCTCCTAGTTGGGAATGAAGTAAATTTCATGTTGTGGTATGAGTTCAGACTCAGGAAGACTGAGTAACTGTGTAATGTGTATAATGGTGGAAGGTATACATAAATGTTATATTGAGGCGAAACAGGTGGGTTATCTCCTGCGGAGTGTTCTAAAGTGGTGTGATCCTTATGTGTATGTTAGGATATCTCATTTACAAGTGAAGAAAATGTGTTGAAATCTAAATTAGTCTCTTAAAGAGTGGGTGTATCTGTTGCAAAGGTGAAGGTGAGAATTGCAGAAGAGATAAATTCTAACTGATCTATGTTTTCACAAGCTTATAAGGGATTTGAGTTAATCTCACTATGATATTATGACAGCAATAGAGTACATGCGTATGATTTATTGAGTGCGTTTTGATCTATGGCTTCGAGCTAAGTCGTGGAGTTTGCTGTTGATTAAGTTTATTGCACGGCTAAGTGCTATGTTGGTTCCAGTTTGAGGCGCGTTGGTGAGTCAGTTATGGCTTACGGAGATTGGGGTCGAGGATGGCTGTGAAGGAATTTATTTTTATTTTCAAAGGTTATACGGTGCCTCGTATGTGTGTGAGAATCACATGATGTCTTAAGTTGTTGCTAGTAAAGAGTGCTCGGTGCATAGAGTAGGTAGATGCTTGCTTGTATTGTGACGAGGTCATATCTTGCAGTGTCAGAGTGCTAACGAGGCACGGGTGGTTCTGTTCATTGGATCAGGCTAAATGCAGTTAAACAGAGTAAATGACTCTCGAGAATGGTACTAATGTGTTCGAGATTCTACATCTGACAATTGGGTATCTTGAATTTGTATATGTGATTAGAAACTGAGTCTCCATTGGGAGAGGTCAAGATGTGTAATTTTTCTATATCAATTATGGGCTTCTATATAGCACTATCAGGAAGGTGCAGGTAATGGTTTGGAATTCGTAGAATGTTCTATGATGTTTTGACTTGCGATGTAGCAGTTGGAAGGTACGAAATGGTTCGTGGGATGTGAGACAGCATGGTCTCGTGATTCAATGCCACTCGGGATGAGTGCAGATGGATGGTGTTATATGTTGAATGCAGTTACTATTATTCCTAGGGAAATCAGGGTAAGTAAGAAGATAGATTTGTTAGCCATATATCTGTTGGCATATTGGTGGTAGAGATCAATTCTTTCAGCATGATCAAGTTACGCGTGTGATTTGTGGCGGTACAGGTGAGGCCTATCATTTATTGTAATTGATGTTATTCAAGAGTATTCCATTTTTATGGGACTGTTACGTGTAGGCGGATCCCGAAAGGGTCATGGTGGGTTGGACCACTACTTAGAGATTTGCATATTCTACAGTTAGGAGAATTCACCTATGTGTTGCTATGGTTCTCCTGAAGTGAGTTAAGTGGAAAGTTTTATATGATGAACTGTTAATCTAATAATGGTTCCGAAGCTGTGATGAAGAGCGTGTTCTATCGTATGTTGGCATGTTGGGTGCAATGAGTGGTATGGAATTTGAAGTGAAGATAAGGGTAACAACTCGGTATGGACAAGGATGTCACGAGCTCGGATGAGCAGGAAGAAGTCTCGATGTTTAAGGTAAATTGGTATTGTCTTAAGCGTCACCCGAGAATGATGTTTTGTGAAAAGGTTTTGCACCCTGGTTAATGATATTTGATCGCTTTTCCGCGTTAGTGCGGTCGGTGGTTTGGAGGTACGACCCAGTTATTCGTAATGGTAGGTTGTGGGAGGGTGTCCCACAGGAAGATTGTGCAAGTATGGTAGTTATTCACTTTATTGATTGAAGACTTGAACCAAGTATAAAGGTTGTGATAATATCGTTGAATTGAGAAAATATGCCCGGAGGGCACTCAATCTATTGAGTTGTAGACTACGGATGATTTCTCCGACTATGATGGATGTTCTTATGTGTTACGAGCGGAAGATGAGTGGTTAGGGACCTTTGAAAGGTAATTAACCTAGTTCAGTGCGATCAAAATCGGCTTGAGGTCGGTGGATGGATTCAAATGTGAATATGGGCTCTATGTCATGCCAACCGGGTTCATTTAAGTGATGCGCTCCTTATGGAGGAGGAGTCAGGGTGTTATTTCGTTGTTAGATATTTTATGCAGTGATACACTGCGCCGTGTGAGTTGTGAGACGGTTTGAGAAAATGCTTATATGTTGAGGATTCGCATAGAAATGATGTTTATGAGCAAAATGGCTCTAGAGATTCAGATTGTATATCGTACCTCAGTTGATCTTGAGTTTTGGTAGCTTATAGCGCTATATGTCCCCTCAAGGACGGTATTGTGCACTTAGCGTGCTTGTGACTGAAATTTGGTATTTTATATTAATGAGCAATTTAGCTCGATGTACACCTCTTTAGGTGAGTGTTATGTGTGGATCGGGTGGCACGCCGCCATGAGTGTGTTATTTGGATCGGGTTGTGCGCCGCAACAGTGTGATATTGAGCATAGTTTTCTATATGCTATTTTTGTATGAATTGCTTTCTATTTTTCTAAGGAGAGCACGTATTAGTGCGTGAGTTAGGCAGTTCCTTCCAGAGTTCGTCTTCCTTTTTTTTGTACTGCATTTTAATCGGTAGCCTATCGACACTTTATGGCATCATATGAGACTTTTCATTATGTACGGGGTGGCCGATTGCCTAAGCGGTTCGTACTGGATGAGGTCACGCATTGGGGCAAAGTTATGCGGATGTATGATATTGCGAGTTAGATTCGTGTGTTCTGTCTCTATGATAGGAGATGGGTTCTCCGTCTTGTGTTGTGGTGGTACTGGAGAGCTTGAAGTACAGCTCTTTCATTTGAGTCATTTTTATGAATTGAGTATGTTCGGACTGTTGCTTATTGGTGCGCGTATTGTGCGAGTTGTGGCTTAGTCCTGTACTAATGTGTAATGTCACCAGAGTAGTGTGTTGATTAGATAAGATCGTTGGGATCTTTAATGAGTACGGGCAGATTCGATTTTAGTATGTTGGAAGGATAACATCGAGCTTCGACTCAGAAATTTGATGTAGTATTTGCCAAAGGAGATGTGGTTTCATGAATGGTTGATCTGAGAAATGGTGATGGCTTACTGCATGTTTTAGTTATCAGTTGCAGTATATGTAAAAGTATTGGAAAGAAACTTTAGTTGTTAAGAGGTTTTCTACCGGTATTCAGGCCTTGTGTGCAGCTGTTGTGAATGGGAGTCATCGCTACATGTATTTGAGTTATGTGAAATATCAGGTAATTGCACCTAAGGTTGCAGGTATGGGTTATTACAGCTGGTTCGGGCTTGTTCTGAATATAGATGGGAGGTTCTGAACTTGTGTACGATTTCGAAAATGGAAATGTGGTTCTAAGGTTTATGGGCTAGATTGGATTATGAAATTGCAGTGACAATGTATAATCGGACCTATGTGAGATAGGGTGACGGGGAATCACCCCCGAGTATATGCATGGTAAAGTTATTCAGCTATTGTTTGGCTTCTAGAACAACTTTGGGTACGCTCGAGGACGAGTGTTTGCTTAAATTGGGGAGGATATGATGACCCAACCCATCGTCTCATGGGTTACCGCTCCGTTTCCCCCATTTTCTGCTTCTTTATGATTCATTATAAGAGTCTTGTGTGAACGAGTTGATTTGGATTGGTTTTAGAAGGAAATGAGACACTTAGTCTCTTTAAGGAAGGCTTATTTTGGAAAAGTCAACCGGATGTGGAATTATGTGTTAGAGGGCTCGGTTATGGATTCCGATGATTCGGTTAGCTTTGGGGGATGATCTGTGACTTAGGGGTGCGATCGGAAGTGATTTTGGAAGTCCGGTGTAGAATTAGACTTGAATTGGCGAAGTTAGTATTTGGCGAATTCCGGTTGATAAGTGAGATTTTGATCCGAGGGTCGGAATGGAATTCCGAGAGTTGTTGTAGCTTCGTTAGGTGATTTGGGATGTATGTGCAAAATTTTAGGTCATTCGGAGGTATTTTGATCAGATTTTTTATCAAATGCGTGTTTCGGAAGTTTTAGAACAACTTAAGTTTGAATCCGATGTAATTTGATTGTTTTGATGTTGGTGGAGGTGTTTTGATGATTGGATCAAGTTTGAATGACGTTTTAGGATGGATTGGCACTTTTGATTGAGGTCCCAGGGGCCTCGGGGTAATTTCGGATGGCCATCGGGATGAATTGTGGATTTGTGTTATTGTCGAGATTTGCTGGTTCTGGTATTTCTGCATCTGCGGAAAGGGACCGCAGATGCGGTCCCGCAGATGCGAAAAGGGGGTCGTAGGTGCGAGAGGTGCTAGGGAGCCTGAGTTCCGCAGATGTGGATGGGGAAGCCGCATCTGCGGAATTTCCTCCGCTTCTGCGGAGCTTTCACTGTTGCCAAGGACCGCTTCTGCGGTATAAATCCGCTTTTGCAGACACCGCTTCTGCAGTCAAACATCCGCTTTTGCGGAAACTCCCCTAGAGAATTTTTCGGTTCAAGGTGAGTAATGATTCTAAATGATATTTTGAGGGCTTGAAACCCCGTAATTGCACATCGTAGTGCTATATTGAGGTGACTTGCATGCCGAATAGCGAGCATGGGGTAGAGCACCCTTGGGGATTGTGACTTGGTCCGTCCCAATTAATGAATTTACTGCGTATTTGACTGAAATTTAATTGTCATCTTCATAATTTGGGCTGATTGCCATATTTGGGCTTCGTGCCAGCTATTTGAACCCTTCGGGGATTGTTGTTGATATTTCCTCACTGTTTTGATTTTATACTTGAACTCAGTCGTGTATTTTCCACTGTTTTTAAGACTCAGCCAAGTTTATTTTACTTTAACACTTAAAATGATATTTCTAACAGTATTTGGGCTGAGCATCATGTTTTACTGTTGCCCTAGTGGCTTACGTGATTTTGACTGAGTAAGGCCGAGGGCCTGTATTGTGAGGATACTTTTGGATCGGGCTGCACGCCGCAGCAGTGAGTTACTGATTTGATATAAGGCCGAGGGACTAAATTTGATGCCACGAGATGGCTTGATATTGCGCTTGGGCCGTAAGGGGCCCCTCCTGGAGTCTGCACACCCCCAGTGAGCGCCATCGACGATAAATGGATCGGGATGCATGCCGCAGCGATATGTGGAGCGGGCTGCACGCCGCAGCGATACTGGTACTATTTGATGTGTTTGCATTATCTTATTTGTCTGCTATTATCTGTTATTTTGTGTTACTTCTTGCAATATAGACCTGATACTCTGGCATTCCTTGATAACTGAGTATTGTGCCCATGGGGCGGAAATTCTGTGCTTATCTGCACTATTTGTTTTGCATTCGTTTGCGTAACCGCTGAAAAAGGACATTTCAAAAGAGGCTTTAACTGAGTTAAGATGTTTTTCTAAAGAGTTCATAGCTTCACTGTTTTCTAAAAAGGGTTTACACTGCTTCTATATAGCATAATGATTTGCCATACGTGATTTCTTACCGCTCAGTTGTTATTTACCTTTATTACTCACTGAGTTGGAATACTCACTTTACTCCCTGCACCTCGTGTGCAGATGCAGGTATCTATTCACCCGGTAGCAGGTTTTGGCTGATCAGAGGCGGAGTTATATGAGTTAAGGAGGTTATTGTCGGCGTTCGCAGCACCATTTTCCTCTTTTTTGTTCATTATTTTGGTTTTGTATACTTTAGACCTTGTAGTGGATTTACATTTTGATAGATGCTCGTGACTTGTAACACCCTGATTAGGGCTGTGTTGGGTTGTATTTCCGTTAATTAATATTTCTATGTCATATTTAAGCTGTTTATTTATGTTTAACTATTTTTGAAAAGATGAATTGGGTTTAGTTGGCTGGCCTTGTCCCCACGAGAGGCGCCATCACGACCAGGTCCGAGTTTGGGTCGTGACAATCGGGTGGCACGCCGCCATGGTTATGCTATGTGGATCGGGTTGCGCACCGTAACAGTGTGATGTTGAGTATAGTTTTCTATATGCTATTTTGTATGCCTTGCTTCCTATTTTCTAATGAAAGTCTGTATTAGTGCGTGAGTTAGGTAATTCCTTCCAGAGTTCGTTTTCCTTTCGTATCGCATTCGAATTGGTGTCCTATTAGCACATTGTGGCATCATATGAGACTTTTGATTATGTCTGGGGTGGCTTATTGCCCGAGCAGTTCGTACTGGGTGAGACGAGATTTTTGGATGTAGGAACAGTGCAATCCGAGTAGATGAAGTATATTATGGATATAAGACCATTATTTGGTCCTAAATGAGGTGATGGTTTTTGTCAGGGGCATAGACCTAGTGATTGGTTAGCTCGGTAGTTGATTATGATTTTTTGCACACCTATTCCGTCGTGGTATTATTGTAAGAATTAGAGCAAGACCTATGTAGGTCATGAGGTGCAATGGGAGCCTCAGATTCGTGGAATTTCAATTAATTGATCAGAGAAAGTTATTGAGTAAGTGGTGCAAGTTGTGAGTGCAGCAAAGTTATGCAGCTATGTTTGGGTACAGCGTGTAGTAATTGATACGGTAATCATATGTGTGAAATAGGTCGGGCATAGAATTCCAGATGTTAGAATTGGGCTCTAAGGCTTATTTGCTTGAACAAAAGGGAATATCTTCAAAATTGATCGAGCTGATGTGCTCAACTGAGTTGTGGTGGCACGAGAAGGTGCATGAGAAGTTAAACAGCGATTTCAGACTACTTCAGTGTAGTTCTCAGCACGTTCGAGGACGAACGTATGTTTAAGTGGGAGAGAATGTAACGACCCGACCGGTCGTTTTGAGTTCTAGCGCTCCGTTCAGCAATCGGAGGCCATGAGCAGCTTCATTTCAGGTATTATGACATGAACGCGTGGTCGGAATTGAATTTCGGGAAGTTCAAAGTTGATTTGGAGAGAGAATTCTTGTTTTAGAAGCTTAAAGTTGAAAGAATGAACTAAGATTGGATTTTTAAGTAAACGACCTCAAAATTGGGATCTCAAGGTTCCAACAGGTTCGTATGATGATTTTGGACTCAGGCGTATGCCCAGATTGGGTTTTGAATAACCCGGGAGCGTTTTGGCGCCTATTGTGGAAGTTAGCATTTTAGAAAAAATTTCATAAGTTTGGCTTGAAGTGCATTTCATTGTTATCGATGTCCGTTTGGGATTTTGAGATAGTGAATAGCTCCGTATGGTGATTCTGGAGTTGAGGGTGCGATCGGAAGTGAATTCGGAGATCCGTAGGTCGTTTTGGAGCCATTTGGCTAAAGATAGAAATTTGAAGGTTTTTTAGAAGTTCGACCGGAGGTGGACTTTTTGATATCGGGGTCGAAATCCAATTCCGAAAGCTGGAGTAGGTCCGTAATGTCAAATATGACTTGTGCGCAAAATTTGAGGTCAATCGGACGTGATTTGATAAGTTTAAACATTGGAAATAGAAGTTTGAAATTTCAAAGTTCATAAAGCTTGAATCGGGGTGTAATTCATGGTTTACCGTTGTTTGATATGATTTGAGGCCTCGAGCAAGTCCGTAATATGTTTTGGGATTGGTTGGTAGGTTTGGTTGAGGTCCCGGGGGCCTCGGGTGGATTCCGGGTGGTTAACGGATTAAAAATGGAATTTTGAAGAAGGCTGAAGGGTCTAGTGGCTGTCATAACCACACCTGCGGAAATGGGGCCGCAGATGCGGCACCGCAAAAGCATCTAGGAAGGCGCAAGTGCAAATTTGTGGTCAAGGGCTTGAGGACCGCAGATGCGGTCAAGGTTCCGCAAAAGCGGGACCGCATCTGCGGAGAAGTGGTCGCAGAAGCGGTTTTGGTCGGCTCAGAATAGACCGCATATGCGGTCAAATTTCCGCAGAAACGGGACCGCATCTGCGAAGGGGGCATCACAAAGGTGAAAACGGGCAGTCTTGGGCGGACCGCAGAAGCGGCCCTAGATCCGCAAAAGCGGAACCGCAGAAGCGGAATTATTTTCGCAGACGCGAAAATAGCTGGGGCAAAATGGTTGTTTAAAATCGGGGTTGAATTCATTTCTCTCATATTTTTCATGGCTTGGGGCGATTTTTGGAGGGCTTCAAGAAAGGAATTCGTCATCTATGTTAAGATAAATTACTCCTACTCATTTCCAAGTTAAATACGAGATTATATCATGGAATTAGACATGAAAATTGTAGGGAAGTTGGGATTTTTGGAAGAAAACCTAAAACACTTGATAAATTGGGTTTCACCACGAATTTGAGCATGGCATCAGGAGTAAATGATATATTCGAGTTCCTAAGGTCATGGGTAATCTTTATCTTTGAAAATTTCGGATTTCGGGCATGTGGGCCCAAGGGCATTTTGGTCAACTTTTCGATCAGAGTTAGGAATTTGCTATAAATTAGATTGTAATGAATAATTGAGCATATATTAATGAATTTGCATAACCGTTGGCTAGTTTTGGAGCGTGGTGCATCAAATAGAGTCTTCTGAAGGGCGTGGAATGTCAATTATGGATCTTCGGACCGAGGTGAGTCTCATTTCTAACCTTGTAAGAGGGAATTGTCCCCATAGGTGAAATAATTGATTATGTGCTCCTATTTGCGGGGGCTACGTACGCACGAGTATGTATGAACCCATTGATAGCTTGAATTGCTTAAATCACATTGAATTAGTAAGTGAATTTCTAAAAAGATTAAACTTCATTTCTTAAAATTTGTTAAAGGAGAATTGGTTTTATGTGGATAAATATCCCCCGATAAGTTCTTAATTGACTGATTGAGCATGTATCACTATGTGTACCTGCGTCGCATGCATGATTCGCGAGTAGGGTATGTATTTATTTATGGAACGGGCCGAATGCCTCGGCAGATTAAATAGATGCATCTATGGTTCGGGTCGTTCGACCCTCGGCAATGCGCAGTTTACATTTATGTTGGAGCGGGTCGTCGACCTCAGCATGATTTGCGCATGATATATATTGTTTCCTAAGAATTTTAAATGTGGATATTGCCTTCCATGGCTTGATATAAATTGATAAAATAATGAAAAGTAAACCTTGAAAATCCTTTATTATTTGTTGAAGGTGTTTACCTGTTTTCTCGCTTTGTGAGTTAGAACTGCTATACAAATCCATGATTTCCTCATACTTTTAGTATATTATTATTGGACCTCTAGCAAGTATTGAAGTCGACCATCTCGTCTCTACTTCTTCGAGATTAGGCGGGATACTCATTGAGTACACGTTGTTTACGTACTCATACTACACTTCTGTGCATTTTTGTTGCACAGGTATTTGTGATCCCTAGTGGCCTACTGGGCGTAGCAGCGCGGATGATTTTAGGACTAGGTGAGTTGCATTATTCGAGGCGACCCGCAGCTAGTATAGTCCCTTTCAGTATATTGTATTTATTTCTTGTCCACTGTATTTCGGACGGATATTGTATTTTATTATCTGTAGATGCTCATGCACTCGTGACACCGGGTTCTGGGAGGATTTTTGAATTATTCCGTATTAAGTCTTTTGTCGACTTTATGTTCATTTTTGTAAAGTTTTTATTATCTAATATTTAATGTATAAGAAAAATGATTTTCACAAACACTAAAAATTAGAATTTAATTATGCATTCTTGGTTGGCTTGCCTAACAGCGGTGTCCGGCGCCACCACAGCAAATAAGCACAGAATTCCGCCCCTCGGGCATAACACTCAGTTATCAGATAGTGCTAGAATATCAGGTAAATATTGCAAGAAGTAGCACAAACAACAGATAATGGCAGACAACTGAAATAGGTAAACACATCAAATAGTACCAGTACCGCTGCGGCGCGTCAGGTAAATATTGCAAGAAGTAGCACAAACAACAGATAATGGCAGACAACTGAAATAGGTAAACACATCAAATAGTACCAGTACCGCTGCGGCGTGCAGCCCGATCCACATATCGCTGCGGCGTGCAGCCCGATCCATTTATCGTCGACGGCGCTCACTGAGGGTGTGTAGACTCCGGGAGGGGCCCCTTACGGCCCAAGCTCAATATCAAGCCATCTCGTGGCATCAAGTCTAGGCCCTCGGCCTCATATCAAATCAGTATCTCACTGCTGCGGCGAGCAGCCCAATCCAAAAGTATCCTCACAATACAGGCCCTCGGCCCCACTAGGGCAACAGTAAAACATAATGCTCAGCCCAAATATTATTAGAAATATCATTTCAAGTGTTAAAGCAAAATAAACTTGGCTGAGTCTTAAAAACAGTGGAAAATACATGACTGAGTTCAAGTACAAAATCAAAACAGTGAGGAAATATCAACAACAATCCCCGAAGGGTTCAAATAGATGGCACAAAGCCCAAATATGGCAATCAGCCCAAATTATGATGATAACAAGTAAATTTCAGTCAAATACGCAGTAAATTCATCAATCGGGACGGACCAAGTCACAATCCCCAATGGTGCTCTACCCGACGCTCGCTATCCGGCGTGCATGTCACCTTAATATAGCACTACGATGTGCAGATACGGGGTTTTAAACCCTCAGAATATCATTTACAATCATTACTCACCTCAAACCGGCGAATTCTCTAGCTCGCGGCGCCTTTGCCCCTCAAATCGGCCTCCACGCGCGTCGAATCTATCCAAAATCAGAGCGGATACATCATAATATGCTAAGGGAACAAAGCCCAAGCAAAAACAATCAATAACGGGCACAAATCCCGAAATTACAAGAACCCGAGCCCCGGGCCCACTTCTTGAAACTTAGAAATTTTTGACTCATTAGATTCCTTATCTCCTCACGAGTTCAAACATATCAAAAATACAAAATCGAGTCCAAATGACCCCTCAAATCTCTGTTTAAAGGCCTCTTAAACTCAACCCCTAATCCTCCAGTTTTGCGCTTTAATTCCTTCAATTACATCTCTAAATTCATGAAATACAACCATAGAATGGAGTTTTAGGTCCAAAATTCCTTACCTTAACGAAGTCTCTTGATTTCTCTCTTCAGAATCACCCAAAAAGCTCCAAGGTCGAAGGCAACAATGGTGAAATAACCCAAAAATAGCGAAATGAAATAACATATATGGTCTGCCAGACATTTTCGCATCTGCGACTCACCAACTGTTTCTGCGGTACCGTTTTTTCGGAAATTACTAAAACTGGCCACATCCGTATCTGCGATCATCATTCCGCATTTGCGGTTCCGCAGATGCGGCCCCCACAACCGCATTTGCGGTCCCTGACATACCTCTCAAATCCGCTTCTGCGGCTAAACTCTTGTATCTGCGGCAACGCAGATGCGGTCACCCTACCGCTTCTATGGTCTTTGCACATCTGCCCCTTTTCGCTTCTACGGTAAATCGCCCGCTTCTGCGGCGCTGCATCTGCGGTCCCCTAACCGCAGATGCGAAAATACCAGAAGCAGCAATATTAGTTGCTGCAACAAATTCCAATCTCTCTGAAATCACCCCGAGGCCCTCAGGACCTCAACCAAAAGCACAAACATATTCTAATACCTTATTCAAACTTGTACCAACCTTCAAATCATCTCAAACAACACCAAATCACCCAAAACACATCTGATTCAAGCTTAAGTTTCTAAAATCTTCCAAAATACGCTTTTGATCAAAAATCCAATCAAACCACGTCCGAATGACTTGAAATTTTGCACACACATCCCAAATGACATAACGGAACTACTGCAACTTCCGGAATTTCATTCCGACTTTTATATTAAAATCTCACCTATCATTAGGAAAATGCCGAAATCTTAATTTTGCCAATTCAAGCCTATACCTTCCACGGACTTCCAAAATGCATTCCGATCATGATCCTAAGTCCCAAATCACCTAACAGAACTAACCAAATCATCAAATTTCCAATCCAAGATCATATACAAACAAGTCAAATCTTGGTCAAACCTTTCAAATTTCAAGCTTTCAACTGAGACTGTTCTTTCAAATTCATACCGATTTTTGTGAAAACCAAAATCAATGACCTACATCAGTCCTGATATATGGGCAATTCATGCCCGAGAACTGGCGATCAAAGCACAAAAGCTCAAAACGACTGATCGGGTCGTTACATATATTTTAAGGACTTACTGAATAATTTGCATTTTTATTTTTCCAAAATGCTTCTGTTTTTTTTTTAACTTCATGAATACTTGATTTAATCATGAATTTTATAAAAGAGGGCCCTGTTAGTTTTCAACACTTAATGAAGAAGACGTCTCAACTTCATAATGGTGTTAATGTACGATAAAAGAAATAGGAATACACATATTTTTTTTGGAATAACTTTGACAAGTTTTTATTTGAACTTTGTCAAGCTTTAAATAACATCTTACATGTATTTGAGTAACTTCTATAACTTTTTCGTAACTGTTTTTCTTACAACAGATTTCAAATAATAAAAAAAAGAAAGGACACAAGGTTTTTGTTTGTAACCTGTTTCAGTGTTATGAATATTACACAAGTTTTTCATTACATTGCCTTTTAATATAACTAAAATAGGGTAGGTTTTTCTTTGGCTTTGGCTCGCAACTTTGCTCTATACTTGACTTTTTGCTATGCACTTGACTCTTTCAATGACACTTTTTAGGCTTGAACTTTTGATTATTTTCCAATCTTCTTTGCCTTCTTTATACATTTTTCTATGTATATATCATATAGTCCTCCAAGTGTTTGAGCTTTGAACTATGAAGTCTCGAGCACTTGACTATTCCTCTTATTTGGGCCTTTTCCTATAAAAGGAAAAACATGCGGGACTTAGAGGTACGATTATAGATGAAAACTGCTTAACCCGTATCAATTTCTATCAGAATAATTGTAACCCTAGACCGGAAATTTTAGTTAATTCCATGTGCCTTGTAGGTCGTGACTCATCATTTAGTACCGGTTAGCTTTTTGTCTATCATCTAAAATCGTTAGTAAAATTATAACAATTCAGAAACAAAGTTTTAAAATGAGGATACCTGCCCGTGGGTACCCCTTAGAAATAATATCTCTTTAGGTGAACAGCATTCCAATGTGAGGGTAGTATCTTGCCATCCATTGTTTCTAGTTCGTATGCTCCTTTCCCCGCAATACCATGAATTTTATAAGGTCCTTCCCAAGTAGGACTTAATTTCCCTGCATTGGCTACCTTCGTAGATTGAAAAACTTTCTTGAGTACGAAGTCCCCAATCTTGAAGTATCTTAGCCGTGCCTTTCGATTGTAATATCGTTCCATGACTTGTTTTTGTGCTGCCATTCTTATTAATGCAGCTTCTCTTCTTCCTTCAAGTAAGTCAAGGTTTATGCGCATTTCTTCTTCATTAGATTCTTCTGACGCCTGCGTATACCTCGTGCTTGGTTCCCCTATCTCAACCGGAATTAAGGCTTCAGCTCCGTGCACTAATGAGAATGGTGTTTCACCTGTGCTTGTTTTTGTTGTTGTGCGATATGCCCATAAAACACCAGGTAGCAATTCTAGCCAATTGCCTTTAGATTCCTCTAATTGTTTCTTCAAATTGTTGACAATGACTTTATTTGTTGATTCAGCTTGTCCATTACCCACCAGATGGTAAGGTGTAGATGTAATCCTTTTGATCTGCCAACTTTCTAAAAATTCTCTGATTTGAGCGCCTATAAATTATGGGCCATTATTACACACGATCTCCTTTGGTACACCAAATCGACATATGATATTTCGCCAAATGAAATCTCTGACTTCCTTTTCCCGTACCTGTTTAAATGCTCCTGCTTCTACCCATTTAGTAAAGTAGTTAGTGAGTACAAGTAGGAATTTTACCTGTCCTTTTGCTTGCGGTAGTGGACCCACGATATCCATTCCCCATTTCATAAAAGGCCACGGTGCAATGACCGGATGTAACAGCTCCGCAGGTCTATGCATGTTGTTACCATATCTTTGGCACTTATCACATTTAGTCACGAAGTTCTCTACTTCCTCTTCCATTTTAAGCCAATAATAGCCTGCTCTAATCATGGTTCTTACCAGCGATCTTCCCCCTGCGTGATTTCCACAATGCCCCTCGTGTATTCCTCTCATTATATATTTCGTTTGAGAAGGCCCGAGGCACCTTTCTAAGGGGCCACCGAACATTTTTCGATAAAGATTACCTTGCATTAAACAATATCGAGCAGCCTTTTTTCGAAGTGCGTGAGCTTTTTTCTTATCTTTAGGGACGGTACCATACTGCAAAAAGCGACAACCTCGTTTCTCCAATCCCAGGTTAAGTTATTGAAATTTACCTCATTTTTGCCTGGGTCAAGTACCAAATGAAACAAATGAATTACAGAAGCATTTTTATTATTCGCCATGTCTGCCGCAGATGCAAGATTGGCTAGGGCATCTGCTTCGACATTTTCATCTCTTGGTATCTGCGTGACTTTCCAGGTTTGAAATTTTATAAGCAAATCCCGTACCTTTTCTAAGTATTGTTGAATTCGTGCTTCCCTAGTTGTATAAGTCCCCAACATTTGGTTAACTACGAGCTGTGAATCGCTTTTGATTACAATTTGATTAATGTCAAGTTCTCGTGCTAGTTCCAAACCTGCAATCACAGCTTCATACTCTGCCTCATTGTTAGTTATAGAATGGCATTTTATGGCTTGACGAATGGTTTCACCCGTAGGTGGCACCAAAACAACTCCTAAACCTGCTCCCTTTACGTTAGATGAGCCATCGGTAAATAAGGTCCAAATTCCTGGATTAGACCCGTTGAACACCTGTAATTCTTTTTCTGCTTCTAATTGCATTCCTTGGCTAAAATCTGCTAATACCTGAGATTTTATCGCGGTGTTGGGCTGGTATGTGATGTCATATTCAATTAGTTCTATAGCCCATTTAGCTAACCTACCTGACAACTCATGCTTGTGTAATATATTGTGTAATGGATAAGCAGTTACTACGACAATAGGATGACATTAAAAATAAAGCCTTAGCTTTCTAGATGCCATGATTAGTGCAAGTGCAAGCTTTTCTAATTGAGGATACCGCGTCTCCGCATCTAATAATGATTTGCTGACATAATAAATTGGAGATTGTTTACCTTGGTCTTCACGAACTAAAACAGCACTCACCGCTACTTCTGAGACAGCAAGATAGGTGAGCAATCTTTCTCCAACCTTTGGTTTTGCGAGCGACGGTGGATTTGACAAGTATGTTTTCAAATTTTTTAGTTCCTGTTGACACTCCTCAGTCCATTCAAACTGATCTTACTTTTTAAGAGCGGAAAAGAATTTAAAGCATTTTTTGGATGATTTGGAAATAAATCTCCCCAAGGCTGCAATTCTCCCTGTCAACCTCTGTACTTCTTTTTTACTTGTAAGCATGTCAGGGATTTCTTCAATGGCTTTAATCTGTGCGGGATTCACTTCAATACCACAGTTAGAAACAAGAAAACCTAAAAGCTTACCTGATGCAATACCAAATGCACATTTCTCAGGATTTAGTTTCATATTGAATTTCCACAAGATCTGAAATGTATCTGACAAGTGTGATATATGGTCCCTTGAATGTTGAGTTTTAATGAGCTTATCGTCTATATAGACCTTCATAGTTCTTCCCAAATGATCTTGGAACATTTTGGTCACCAGTCTTTGATATGTTGCACCAGCATTTTTGAAACCAAAAGGCATTACTTTATAACAGTAAGTCCCTCTGTCTGTTATAAATGAAGTTGTTTCTTCATCTATAGGATCCATTTTGATCTGGTTTTATCCTGAATACGCATCTAAAAAGCTTAACAACTCATGTCCTGTTGTAGCATCGATTAGTTAATCTATATTTGGTAATGGAAAAGAATATTTAGGACAAGCTTTGTTAAGGTTTGTGTAATCTACACAAACTCACCATTTACCATTCTTTTTTTGTACCACAACAGTATTGGCTAACCAATTAGGATACTTTACCTCGCGGATAGACCCAATCTTTAATAGTTTTTGGACCTCATATTGAATCACCTGATTTTTGAAAGTTTCTTGCTTTCTCTTCTTTTGTTTGATAGGTGGATAAGACGAGTCTTCATTTAACTTGTGAGTCATTACCTCCGGTGGTATTCCTATCATATCAGAATGGGACCAAGCAAAACAATCCACGTTAGCTTTCAAAAATTCAATCAACTTACCTTTCATGTCTTGGCTATATATAGATTTTCCTTTCATGCCATTGTGTAAATAATATTACAGCCTCCAGCTCTTCGATTGTTGTTTTGATATTTTTGTTTTCCTCTGGTTCTTGAATTGAATCAGGCCTTGAGTCCACATCTGTTCGCCCTTGTTCAGTTGAGGTTTGCGTTGTGGTATCCTCAACTGGATTCTGTAATTGCTATTTTTCTTCATTTCTTGTACTTGAATCTGCTACGGAGTTGATGCTCCTGGATGTCTGTTGATCCCCACGGATTTGACATATTCCCCAAGGTGATGGGAATTTAATAACTTGATGTAAGGTCGACGGAACGACATCCATCTCGTGGATCCATGGCCTCTCGAGAATTATGTTGTAAGCCATTTCCATATCTACCACCTGAAACTTCGTATCTTTGACAACTCCTTCTGTAAATGTAGTAAGTATTACTTCCCCTTTCGTCACGACACTGGAATTGTCAAATCCAGACAAAGTATGCGCTTTTGGTACTAATTTATCTTCAGCTTGCATCTCATGTAATACTCTTAGCAGAATAATGTTCACGAAACTTCCTGGATCAATCAAAACTCATTTCACATTAGTGTCATGTACAAGTAGAGATATTACCAGTGCATCGTTATGTGGAGTTAACATGCCACCCATATCTGCATCATCAAACGTGATATTTTCTTCCTCTAAAACATGCCGCACCCGCTTCCCGTGGGTAATTGTGACTTTGATAACTTTATTGGTTGTTGTATACGTCACACCATTGATTTCTTCACCTCCGCTTATAACATTGACGGTTCTTTTGGGAGAAGGCGATTTAGGGGGCTCCTGCCTATTCTTCATGTATGCTTGCTTACCTTTCTCGCTGAATAACTCAGTGAGATATCCTTGCTTCAACATATGATCAATTTCACCTTGTAGCAACTTACAATCTACTGTTTTGTGACCATGATCGTTGTGAAATTCGCACCAGTGTTCAGGATTGTGCCTGTTTGGATTTGATCTCATTTCTTTTGGCCACCGCACCTTATCACCCATGCTTCTTAAAACATCTACGAGTGCGGAAGTGCTCACATTGAATTATCATGCCTTCAAGTTTCTATCATGATCCCGTGACTCTCCAGTGTTACGATCATTCCCAAACCTTGATGATGAGCCCGATTCTCTATTTCTAGATCTATGATCATACCTTGAATTATCATGCTTTGATCGTGATTCTTTTCCCGCTGGGCCCATGTATGGTTCGTATATGTTTTTACCGGACCTTTTTTCTGTTTCCGCCTGTCTCGAACTCACCTTTCCTCTTTTTGAGACCGTGAGATAATATCTTCTTCTATCCTTAGCTTCATGCTATACCTGTTGTATATATCATTCCATGTTGTTGCTAGGAATTCACGAAGACTTTCTTTGAGTCGCCTCGTGGCTTCTGAGCTTTTTTCATTCAAATTACTAATAGCTGCCCAATTGTCTGGTACTCGTGGTAATGTCATTCTTTCACGCTGGAACCTATCCACGAACTCTCTAAGCAACTCCCAGTCCCCTTGCTTGATTTTTAAAATATCCTCCATTCTTTTTTCAACTTTTTGAGCTTCCGAATGTGCTTTGATAAATGAATCTGCAAGCTTAGCAGAAGAATTTATGGAATTTCGGGTAAAAGAGAATATCATGTTAATGCTCCCTTAGTGAGTGTTTTACCAAATTTTTTGACCAATACTGATTCGATTTCTTGTTTGGTCAGATCGTTGCCTTTCACGCCAGCTATGAATACAGTCACATGATCTCATGGATCAGTTGTTCCATCGTATTTTGGAATATTAGGCATTTTAAATTTTTTTGGAATTGGGAGGGGAGCAGCACTTGGCTTCCAAGGTTGTTGTGAATATTTGTCCATATCTATCCCTTTGATTACAGGCGGTACTCCAGGTATTTGCTCTATGTGGTCACTTTGCTCCTTGAGTTGTTTCTGCAATGTTAATACTAAATTTTGTAAATCAGAATTAACTAAGTTACCTGGTTCTCCATCCCGTGACTCGCTGGGAATTCTACCACTGCCTGAATTAGCAAGCCCAGAACGAGGGTTTTCCAAAGTGTTGGTATTTGGAGTTGGTGTTGGTGGTGCAACGGGTAACTGACTGGCAAAGGCTTCAAGAGCTTTATTGACATGTTGAGCGATTAGCTTTTGCAAAGCTTCATTGGTATCTTCTTCGTTTTCAAATTGAGCATTTGCATTTGAATGAGATCCATCAGGGGTGCGTTCTCGAGACCGCCGAGGGGAGCTTTGTGGAGAAGGAATTGGGATGCGGTCATCTTGTGAATCCCTCTGGAGTTGAGGGTTTCCTTGATTTTCTTGGTTTACTTGGTTTCCTTGGTTGTTTTCATTAACGTTTGACATGGTTGTTGATACAACAAAAAAGGTTAGGTTAAGAAAGAATAGATTATCAGATTCCCGGTAAGGGAACCAATTTATTTAACCAAAAAGTGAAATTTCGGTCAAAGCCTTATTTTTAGAAGAACTCGGGTTACTGATAAACAAAAATGAATAAAGGAAATTCATTTTGCTAACAATAAGATAGACATCAGAAAACAAAGTAAATCAGTATGTTCAGTTGATATTTTCGTGTGTTTACAAATGACCAGTCTTCTCCTTTTATAGCTACCTTTAAGATATACGTTTTGCCTTTGTCATAATATGGTCATTACAGACAATTAAACGCATTAAATATTATGTTACTTAATCATTGTAATTTAATACACATTCTCTAATATTTTTAGTATTTAATGCTTATTAAATACTATATTTGTACTCTCTTGTGCTGTCAGATTCATTCTCCTTAACTTTTAGATTTGAATAGGTACGAGCGTCGAGTCTTTTGAATATCTGCTCATGCCTCTGCTCGTGCCTCTGCTCGTATCTGTTGCAACTAGTGTCTCTTTGCTAATCATCATTCTTTGACCAGCCTTCATGTCATGACATGTCATCTTTCAATCACTTCGATGTATATAAACTCAATTTTTCCCAATACAGTCATAAAACATGAAAAATTTATCGAATACATGGTTAAATTTCTTGCTTTTGAAATAGTCTAATTATTGAGAATCAACATAGACATACCAAATCTCACTTACAAAATTTTTAAGATTTTATAAAGTTCTCAACATTCTTATTATTGACAGAATCCCTTTTTAGGTCCTTCAATCAGTTTTCATAAATTCAATTCATATTTTTCTTCAAAGTGTCATTTTAGATTCTTTACAAGCTTTATCTTCTCTCTTTGTGTGTGTAAAGGGTCTTTGTGGACTGTGGATTTACTGAATGCCATTGAATTAGCAAATACTGAATCTTGTAAAAGTAAATGATGTTTGGTTCTCTTTCTAGAGCTGTGATTTCATAATATTAGACGTAGATGGGCTTAAATAGAGTGATTGGACATTGAGGATTAATATAGCTAATTCTAATTTTTATATGCCAAGAAGGCAACATACTATAGCTTATGTTTGGTCAAGATGCTTTGAAAGTAGCCAAACTTCTGTTCAACTTCCGAAATATCCTGCTCTTTTTTTGGTACTTTTGGCGTAAATCTTTCAATGTGAATAACATAGAACTAATACTAGATTTCACCTGGAAGCACTGTTATGCCTTTGGTATTTTCTAATATAGAAAACTTTAATTGAAGGATACTACTGAAATTTGCTGGAAAATGTTTGATTATTGTGTGAGAAGAAGAGTGAGCTTGCTTACTGAGAGAGAAAAGTTTTGAGTAACTTACATTTGATTAATTTGTTTGAAGACCAAAGTGGTTGAGCTTATGTTTGGTATCCCTGTTTTACAACTTATTTGTTGCTAGATCGGTTGTTTCATCAACTAAAGATTGGTGATAGTGCTTTTTTTCGCTTGTGCAATATTTATACATGAGCATCTTCTGTTTGTGGTTTTAACTATAGGATTACAATGACGAATTAGCCCGCGCCATAAATCATTCACATTCGGTAGCCGGAAAAATATAAATTTTTTGTATATAACATACAGTATATATGTATATAAATATATATATATATATATATATATATATATATATATATATATATATATATATATATATATATATATATATATATATATATATATATATATTCGACTATTATTTTGAAAGCAGTTATACAACGTCATTTTTTCTCGCATTATCTAAGACCACAATTGAATCAGTAGGAGGGATTGGTAGCAACATTAATCATGTAATTCAGTGATAGCAATCAAGGTTTGCAATTACAACAAACAAAGTGAGTTGGGCCAAGCCCAATTGTCAAATGACTGTGGCCATGATACTTTTGTATTTGGCATATTGGAACACCTCTCATAAGGAAAATAAGTATATTTTATTTATTTTGTTCCCTTTAGTTATCTACGAATAATTAATTAATGATGTACTCTTCTATTTTGATTTACTACAATGAGTCATCGTTCTTTCTCTTCAGTTTCCTTGATTTCACATCATGAGCTGAGTATTTAAAGGAACAATGCATAGCATGTTTTACCGTCACAAACATAACTATTTCTCCTGATGAGTCTGGTTTTGGAATTGGAGTTTAACTTCCAGAGGTTGTTGCAGGCATATCCAATATGATGTCGTCCAGTATAGAAGAGTTTGGGAGCAGTTTTTAGAGTGTTGTTTTGAAACAGTTGGCTCTTCTAACCAAGAGTACATAGGAACAACAACATTTTACATTACATATACAAACTTTTTTATTGCACATGGAGAAAAAATATTGGTATTATTGTGAAACGAAAAAAATGCAAAATGTAGTATATGGTGGAACCTTCCAGTGTAGCGCCCTTGTATATGGTATGGACTGCTTCATCATGAACTGATTTTATTCAAATATTTGTACTAAGGTTCAAACTTCAGAACTGAGTTTAATTTGAATACTTATAATTGAGACTCAAACTCTTTGAGTCTTGACCCATGACTGCCATTATCATTAAATGACCACGCTAAAACACTTCTATCTAAAGGAAAATGAAATTCTAATCCAACATTGGGCACGGGCAAACACCACCTAGTAAATGTATAAGTATCACATGAGAAGAAATACAGAACGTGAAACAATAGGCTTTAGGGAGAGAAGGATGGAAACGTACTTAACTCTTAAAAATTATACGTCTTCCAAGAAAGAATTTATAAAAAATACACATTTTTGAGCTCAATATAAATGACATGATGATGGAGTAAACATCTTAGAGAAAAGATGGGTAATAAGTTACGCGTAAGGTCTGCAAAACTAATCTTCACTTATTGAGATCTTTATGGTGTAACTTAACTTTTTCTTAAGCACACAATGTTCACTAGACCAAAAATCTGTGCATTACAAGTGCAAATTACAAAGGCCGTTTGGCCATGAGTTTTGCCAAAATAAATTTGAGATTTATTTTCAAAATTCGTGTTTGGCCATAAATTTTGCCCATATTTTGGCCAAATCCCAAATCGCAAATTTCAAATTTCAAAATCAGCTATTGAGCTGAATTTGGACCAAAATCCCAAAACTTGCGAATTATATACATGTTTTTCCAAAATAAAGTTGGAAAATATGTTTTGAAAACGTATGTCCAAACACATTTTCATCTTCAAACCAAACTTAACGCTAGCAAAATAACTTCACTAGATGGTGAATTACTATATTGTCCTTGAGTCGCATATATACATAAGCTGATACTATTCCACCAGCGTTAGGGTTTTGGGAGTTGTGCATCTCTTCAGGAGTGAACGAAACAGCCGCACTGCAGAGTGCAGAGCAGGATACGAAACCGTAGGGATGGTGAGATTTATATATTTATATAGGCAATATGTATTTGTTTGCTCTTTCGAATTGTTAGTGATTATGGTTTTGGGGTGCAGTCGCTGGTTGCAAATGAAGAGTTTCAGCACATACTTCGTGTGCAGAACACTAACGTCGATGGGAAACAGAAGATAATGTTCGCAATGACTTCTATCAAAGGTATTGGCCGTCGTTTCGCTAACATTGCCTGTAAGAAAGCCGATATCGATATGAGCAAGAGGTACTCCCTTCTCTTTTTCTCTTCCTACTAATACGTAATGAAGCTCTAATTTTGATTTCATCATTGTTTTTGTTGCAACTAAGCCTCTTAAACCTTTTCGGCGTGCTTATGTGTTATTAGAGTATTATGTACTGTTATTTTTGTCTTCAATTTAGGATTTAGATCCCCATTTTACCTCGACTTTTGAATTTATATTTTCATTATAGAGAATGCTCCATCGCCAAATTAAAATTGAAAATGGATACCTAACGATTCTTTCCGCAACTATAATTGGCTTGTATTCTATGCCTTGTTGTTATTTTTTTTGAGAAATAACTAATACTTGGGTGAGTAAGTTAGCATATGATTTGCAAAGGTACCTGCTATCTTTAGTCGATGTGAGCTGGTCTGGCCTATGGCTCAGAGATTGAGATTGATGAATGAGGAAGGTAGCTGATCTTTTACCAATAAGTTTAATTAGTAGTTATCAAAGGAGCCTTTTTACCAAGCAACATTCCACACAGACTGTTCTAAACTTTTGTGCTGAACTGAATTTTCCCGTTTTGGTGTTTTAGTTCTTGCAAAGTTGTCTAAATTTATGCTACTAATCTTTTCTCTAGGGCGGGTGAACTTTCTGCTGCTGAACTCGATAGCTTGATGGTGGTTGTGGCAAATCCTCGTCAATTCAAAATCCCTGACTGGTTTTTGAATAGGCAAAAGGATTACAAGGATGGTAAGTTTTCGCAAGTTACATCTAATGCCCTGGACATGAAGCTTAGGGATGATCTGGAACGCCTGAAGAAGATCAGGTTGGTCTTTTCCCTCCTATACTGTGTTGTTAACATGTCATATGTTTTATTGGAAATTCTCAATCAACTACTATTGGTACAAGTTGTTAGAAAACCTTTCTTGTCTGTGATTATCCTTTATCTAACCATCCGATGGTGGCAGGAATCATCGTGGTTTGCGTCACTACTGGGGTCTTCGAGTCCGTGGTCAGCACACAAAGACCACTGGTCGTCGAGGAAAGACTGTTGGTGTCTCTAAGAAGCGATAGTCACCTTCTTCGGAGCCAATTTTGCATGTTTTATGCCATTTCATTTTCTTATGCGACAAGAGGGTTTGAATGGACTTAGCTTTATGATTTTGTTCAATGTATTGGATTTTGTGTTCTATAGAGCAGCATTGCTTTTGAAGGATATGTTATCTATCTGCACTTGTTGGTAACCAATGAAATTCAACTTTATACACCTTTGATAGTCTTTGTTTGATATGCATTTTTCTGTCTATCGGCTTGGCTAGTTTTATCATAGAATGTTGTCAATATTTTTAGATTCTTTAATCTGATGACGTGGTGATGAAGAATACCAAGAGGAAATATCGTTATAACCTTTGACGCTAATCAATCACAGTTGCGAGAGAGCTCCTACAAGGATATCATGAAGAAAAAACCAAGTCACAAGTATGTTTGATTTTGTTTTGCTGGCTAGTGTGTCGATCTCGAATCATTGCCAGCTAACAGAATTTGACATAATGTTGCGCTCCAAAAGGGGGATTAAAAGACTGCACAATGGAAATATCATCAGCAAAGAAGCCTAAAAACTGTACTTCGTATCAGACGTCATGGAGTGGGGAAATGTGTTTAGATGAGATAACTGTAATTATCTTCAGAAAGGATTCGGATCTCAATTCTTAAGCAACACGGAACCAAATTGGATTTCTCATAACGAAGGGTCTAGTTTATTTAATTTATTATCACAAGTTAAATTTTATCTTTATGCTTCTGTGTTTGGTAAGACATTTTGCTCAAATGTACAACGAAGAGTCAGCAGAGACTTTACTGGTAGTATTAGAAAAGTTTGGTTGCTCTAAACTCACCTTAGCTTGAGGAGGCAAACACGCCACAAATTTAGGTGGCGGTCAGAAGCTTGCAACATAATATTGGCTAGAGTGATTGTAGGAGAGGCCTTAAACATTGTACCCCTAGCGTTCCAGGCACTATCCGTCACACCGTAGGAGCTAGGCATCGACTTATTTATCTCAACACCAAGAAAACTCATAGGAAACTAAACATACATATTTGACTATGAAACAAAAAAATTGCACGACTTCTTTCAAAGGAATTAATGATTAATTTGACATTTCAATCTAGCCCAAGTGGAGAATCATTACATCTTGTATAAATCAAGATAATGTACATTTAATTTACACCTTCAAGATAAGGAAGAAAAGGTCCACAAGCAAAAATAACTACATAAGTAGACCAACAGGACTCAAAGCCACGTATGCTTTCATCTTAGTGCTTGAATGTCAATCTATCATCACATAACGCATGTAAGATAAATAAATATAGAAGCATAAAAATAAGAACAATGTTAGATGAATAAAATTTCGGCTGTTGAAGAAATGCCTTTTATTTGAAAAAGAATTTCCAGATCTCTCTGTCTGTTAGCTCTTTCACTAAATGGGCACCAAAAACACCTTCCTCGTCTACCACGCTTCTCAGATGCCGTGCTGCACTGTTAAAGCTCACATAATTCCTTTTAGCAGCCAGGTATATTACTCCATAGGGAGGCCTCAGACACTGGTGGTATTGAGAAGGTGAAAAATTGTTAAGACAGAACTATTCAATTAAATTAGCAACATACAGAAAGCAGCACTTGCAAATAGAAAATTGCAGTAGCATATAGTCAGATACTCCAATATAGATAACAAAAAGAATAGAGGTTGCGTAAAATCAGACATAGGAGCTAAAAAGGGAAACTCATCAGCATGGTTTAAGAGTAACGTATACCTTCTTTATCAGCCCATGTAGCTTCTTGAGGGAGGGCACTGAGTAGGGAAGTTCAGTCATTAAAATTACATCATATCCACCTTCGCCATTGTCTGCGTCATTAGCCCTCTCCCATGCTCTGCTTCCAGAGAGCTTCCTAGATCTCCTTAAGGAAGACTCCTGCGCCAATATGCTACCTTCTTGACTACTACAGCCATCCATGAAATCCTCCTCTGACAAGCTAAGGCTCATCCCTGTTGGTACCTCGGATATATCATTCCTCACCACAGATAAGACTGTAGGGAGTTCCTCCCACTCTCCAGCATAAAAGTGGACCACTGGAGCAAGAATCTGTCTTGAAGGAGTCAAAGGACTCTCAGGTTGGCGGCTCTGTCTATCACGGGCCTGCTCAAGGTTTGCTAAAACATTAGGGATGGTGGTGCATCTTATAGTTTCTGCACTGAGGTTTTGAAAATGTACTGTCGAAGCTCCCTGCAAAGAAGTTATTTTAAATCCGTTTATTTAAGTAACTTGAAACCAAGAGTCCCATGCAACTATACACATTAAGTTCACTACAAGTTAGACTTCAGCTACCATGTCATACTCCTATAAATTTGTAATTCCGGCATTTGAATTCACACACTTGTGAGTTGTGACATGAGTTGAAATTTCAACTTAACATCCACCTCCTGCATCATTTGAGTCCCCCTAGTGATGATAATTACAGTGAGATCCTCAAAGAATGCAAATTGTGGAGCTGAACCATTTAGGCTCTTAAAGCTAATTTAATGATCAAAAACAGGACCCTATGAGGTTTTCAAAGATTCTATGCTTTGGGACCTTACACAAAAACCGTTGTTTCCATTGCGGTCAAGTAGGTTCTTCATGTTCACAGCCTAATCACGAGGAACCCTTTTAAACTGCTCATTAGTGATCATTGCTTAGGGAGAACTTGTCACTAAATATAGAGTCTGGCAAGATCCAAAAGGTGCTCCATTAACAGGTTATATCTATTTTGACCAGGATATACTTCTGACCGAAAACTCAAATTTTGAACTTTGCAAATCTCTTGAAAATCATAGAATTCCCAAATACAGCTTTCGTTATCTACAAGTTGGGTTTGCAAATTTGTGCCGTTACAACTTAAAAGTTAAAAAAGCATAAAGTTTAGATTACCTAAGCTCGATGCTCCAGGAATGATGACAGATAAAAATGTAACACAGAGTTAAAATAGGATGGTTGAAATAGAAAAATGTTTATCGGGTGACACGCTGTAAAAGAATACCTGCCAAAGTGAAAAGTAAGTTTTATAAAATGGTTGTTAGGCCCATAAAATAGGAAGGTTGAAATAGAAAAATGCTATAGGGTGTTACGTCGTAGACGGATATCTACCAATGTGAAAGGTAAGTTCTATAAAATGGTTGTTAGGCCAATAATGTTATATGGGGTAAATATCCTCTAAAGTCCACCATATCCACGAGATGGGTGTTGCAGAAATGCGAATGTTAAGATGAATGTGTGTTCATACTGAATTATTCAAGATCAGAAATAAACACATTCTGCAGAGATGCAAGTAGCACATTTATTTAAAGGATAATACATGAGAACAGCGCTGAAATGATTTGGTCAAGTCAACCTCCAAATGCACCAGTCTATAGGTGTTAAGCGTAACGATGATGATGCGGACGAGATAGACCTAAAATCACATGCAAGGAAGTTGTCTCAAACGACCTACAATCTCCTAGAATCCATACTGACTTGAGAGTTAGCCATTTGGTTTGCCTAAATTAGGTCCATTAGTTGTTATGAGTCTTTTAATCTTGTTAGAGATTTGTATCTCTGTAGAAAATGTCAAAACATTGAAGTGTCAAGACAGCCTAAATTATTGAATATTAGAATGAAACGAGGGCACAAATGAAGTATGATGGATAGTGAAGATTCATATAGGCAACTCCAACAAGCTTGAGATTGAGACATACGATATGCTAGTTTTTGAATGTATGGCCAAATTTCGGCAAGAGGAGAGGGGTTTATATAGGAACAGAAAAGGAATGTTAACACAGAATCCCGGGATACTGACAATTTTGGGATTAAAGGAATTCTTTCTGAAAGTCCTGGTTCGAAACAATGCACATAGCTCGGTGATGATTAGTAACAAATACAATAATCATGACGCGACTTCTCTCAAATCAACTGATTTACTTTCAGCGGTTGATACCCTTTGTGTGCCCAGATTGAGTTTTAGAAATACTTCCTAAACATTCACACCAATGAAATTGCAAACCTAAATTCAAAATTATATTTGTCCTAGATTTCTGCACAAAGACTACATTAAAGCTGTTACCTTCAAACAAGCGAAAATTCCAGGAAGCCCATGACTGCAACCAAGCTGAAAGCAAAAGTCAAAAAAGGAAAACAAAATTAACTTCCAGTGTTGAAAGAGAGGTACATAGGAATACAAATTGGTATGGTTATTTCAACTCCAACAGCTGTGAGCGAGATGATAAACTAAATGACAAGCAAAGCTGCAATCTAAGCATAAGCTATAAGCACAAACATGTCATTTAAGAATCAAATCACCAAGAAATGTATTAAAAGGTCAAAGATAAAGATTTCAAGAAACATCAATAACAGTAGCAAAATATATGATGGACTAAGACCCTATTTAATGCTAGCATTATCCGCACTAACCAACAATAATCACAAGTTTTTCAACATGCTTTGTGGCTTTATGGAAAGATTTCACAAAAAAAAACCCTTATGCACTGGCAAGTCACATTATGAGTATATGCAGTATAACATGTGCATAAATCTTTTGATCAAATAAGCTACAATTCAAAAGGCGTCAACTACTGATGCATCTCAGGGACCCTATTATCTTGGAGGCAAATAGTTAACTTTCAAAAAAGACTCATGCTGAGGTCCATTGGCACAAAAAGGTTACTCTTGAACCAAGGTTTGTGATTTCTCTATGAACTTCTACTTGCTCTCAGGCCAGCCCATCATCAAGGTCTTCTAAGGTAATTTAAAACGTTAGTGGTCCATTTTGATGGAATTTTTGTGCTACAGTCAAGTTGGTAGTGTCCAAAAGGAACCATAAAGATAATCCGCTTCTACCCTCTAACACATGCTTCTTAGAATCTGTTGATACCAAGTCCAAAAATGTTCTACTAAACAGGCAATACATTTATCAAATACTCTCTACTTAGCAAAAAAGCTACATGGCATTTGAGCAGATCATTGTAGAAATTTTGTACGTAGATTGATGTAGATTCTTCTAAAGATGCCACGTTAATCCAACAATAGTGAAGATGAGGTACTAAATAGGTAAATGCATGTAAATCACACGAACAGTTTGAAATGAAGTACCTCAAGGACCCTTTTGCCTCTTAAGCTCAGTTGTCCATCCCGAATCTCATGCTTGAGAACATTAACAAGATCAATTGAGCTGTCCCAAGATTTAAGATGTCCTGTAGTGCAACATATCAACTTTCGAAGTTAAAATTGATTATTGAATGCCCATTTACAATTTATCACACCAAGACCTGTAAGGAATCATTTATTACATTTGGCCTATGCAGAAACCGACAAGTGTACCTACCATCTGACTTTGAGGATATTGCTTCTGAACCAGTGAACCCAATTATATCAGCGACACTGACTCTACCCTGCATTAAATAGAAACAAGTGCATTTCAAGTTTAATATTAAAATCGTCAAGCAGGCGAACACTCAGAAAGAAAGAAAAAAAAAGAGAGATTTTATGCATATCTATTCAAGCTCAGGATACTGAAGTATAGCATAGTGAAAAACACAGATCTGACTGTAAAACATACTCTCTCATTTTGAAAAAAGATGGCCATGTTCTCTTATTAGGGTTAAATTGACTACTTTTAGGATTCTTGGACATTGTTAATTCTTTATAACAAGATTTTATATATTTAGGACACGTACAGGTATACAATGACTTCCCAAAAGAAGATAACAATCTTTAGAGCCAGAAATCTCGGTTCTAAGCGATTTCCAGCTATGTCAGCCACCTCCTCAGAGACCAAGTACAGTTTCCCGAATTCAAAAATGGAATGAGTTATGAGTAGCCACCCATCCTTAAGACATTAATATAGCAACTTCACTCAAAACAATTCATACCAATAACATAGTAAGAGAATTATTTGTACCTTGAAGAAATTGATTCCTTGTAAATCTATAGTCTCACCAGCATATTTGTAGGGATGAGCAGCCTGCACAATTTAATGCACATTTGGGAACAAGAAAACTGAAAAACAAAGGAAATTTTTTGAAAACAGCTAAAGAAGGTATACCTTTGATGGAACTATTTCTACAGCTGGTGAGGGAAGATGGACATCTCTGTCGGATATCACTGACATGTGACACCCTCGGTCTTGAGATATGAAACCAGGCAAGCATTGAGCCAGAAGTGCTTTTGTACGCATTATATCCTATACTCAAGGTATATCAAGCTCACTGAAGAAAGAACCTGTAAATGGCACCATCAGAAAAAATAAAGAACAGTTCTAAACTTAGATTCTTTTTTCTTTTCCAACTGAAGAGCATTCAATTTGGATTTGCTAGCCTGTGGAAG
This sequence comes from Nicotiana glauca, assembly GCA_026770625.1. Classification (NCBI taxonomy): domain Eukaryota; kingdom Viridiplantae; phylum Streptophyta; class Magnoliopsida; order Solanales; family Solanaceae; genus Nicotiana; species Nicotiana glauca. The sequence continues at coordinate 22,429 of MU744174.1, read as the reverse complement.
AATTCCTCTTGAATCCACACATGGATGACAAAGTGTGGAGTGAAACTAGTACATTGTATCATAAATCTTTTATACGACTCTGTACAAGTATCGGAATGTTTGTAATTTCCTAGGGAATTTCTTAGCCAATAATACCTACCTTAAAAAAGAAATAACGCCTTCTTAGTGTGAAAGATGAAATAAGTTTTTGATTCTGCTGAGTATACAATGTTATAAAGTCAAGGTCAAAAAAAACTTTGGTCTGTTGATGATTATAAAAATTTAACGGAAAACTATGTTGTTCTTGTTTATAAACTTGACCATTAGGAATCGAGATCCACATATGGTTTCGTATGACTTCAATAGTATGGATTTCAAATGGCATTCAAATTGAAGGATCACCAATAAAATAATCACAATTAGTTTAAAATTATTGAGGAAATGCTCAGAGAGTAACAATGATAGTTGCAATTTGTGTGTACTTATGTTCAAATTACTTGTATCCGGATGAGCCATACTGTATTCAATCAAAAAAATACCCGTTCCAAATTCATCGTAATAATAAGAAAGAAACAAAGACATAGATGTAATAGGAGAAAGGGTTGGGAATGAGGACGCTTCCGCAATAATAGTACAAAAGCAGATATTTAAGAAAACCTGATAAACAAATTAATTTCAGCCATTCTTTTGGATTCCAAAGATCCAGAGGTCAAGTTGATTAATAGGGCAAATAAGACAAAAATTTCCAACATACAAATCCTTAGTTTTCCAACACTAAGCTGTAAAAACAAGCAACTACTGGAAGAATATAACAAGAAGTTCAAAGTCAAAACCAAAATAAAGTGTGAGTCCATTTTTTCCCCTTTCTAATTCCAATACTACTCCTATAATTATTATTATAGTTTGAAGCCAATTTAGGGGAAACTATTACTATAATTATCATCAAATAAAATTCTTAAATTTCAATTCCAGCAAATTACAGCACTAGAAAACCAATAAAAGCAAGAAACACAAGACCCTAAATTCAAAACTAAATCAAAATCAAAATACAAAAAGGTAAAATGGCATAAGAGCAAGAATTGAGACAAAGTGAACATACCACAGTGAAGAAAATACCAATTCAAGAATGATCTGAACGAAAAATCTGAATTTGACTGCTTCGGCAAAGACCCTTTGTTTACGGTGAAATCAAAGATCACAGCACTGTTAAAATATTATCAAATAAGGAAAAAATACGGCAATTTCAGGGAATATACCATAAAGGCATAAACAATTGTCCAAGTCAAAATAGGAGAAAAATACTGAAAGAAAAGAAGCTTCGATTTTCAGACTGAAGGGTCAGTGAAAGTGGAATATACTAATATGACCCCTTGTTCATAACACTATTACGGATGTCACCTGATTGGTTCTAGTTTGTTAAAGTGGCGTTTTGGAAGGTACATTTAAAAAAAAAAAAAAAAAAAAAAAAAAGAATTTTAATTTCTCGACGATAAAAAAGAAAGTTTGAATTTCTCGCTAGTCGTGAGAAACTAGCGGCACTGTCCGAGTACAACGAGGCATCCATATCATCACGTGGATGACACGCCTGCCCACTCATTCTTTTTATTTTTCCTTTCTATTTTACCACTAAGTAAATTGTTACTTATAAATTACTTATAGGATAATACATAATTATCTCATTGGGGTTGTACCTAAGTTTCAGTCGCAACCCTTAAAAATACGTGTGTCCTATGATCACCTAGCCTTATTCAAAATATATCTTTGACCCCCTTAAACAGAAAAGCCTACTCTAAAACATAAATTATGTAATAAAACAATAAAAGTAAAAAAATAATATTGCAGAGAAAGAGAGATTAATTCTTATGAATTTTGGATTGATTTACAATGGGGTAAGGCCCATTTATTTATAGGGAAAAAATGACTTAGCCTCAAAGTAAAACTCTCTAAAAGATAGATATTCACTCTGATTACAATTCTATTCATAACACTCCCGAATGTCTACTCAATAAGTAATGTGCCTTATTAAAACCATAACTAACATAAAACCCAATAGGAAAAAAATCTATACGCTTTTTGGTTGCCTCGTTAAAAATCTTGCAACGAAAACCAAGTGGGATAAAACCTTGTAAGAGAAAAAGAGTGCAATGCGTATTAAACTCCCTTGATGATAGCATCATTTCACATCCTTGAGCCTTCGCATCCCAATCTTGTGCACTAGCTTCTTGAAAGTTAACGTTGGTAGAGATTTTGTGAACAAATCAACCATATTATCACTTGAAAGAATTTGTTGCCCATTAATATCATCATTCTTTTGTAGATCATGTGCGAAAAATAACTTTGATGAAATGTGCTTTGTCATATCTCCTTTTATGAATCTTCCCTTCAATTGGGCTATGCATGATGCATTGTCTTCATACAAAATCGTGGGTAGTTTATCATATTTTAAGCCATATTTGTCTCGAATAAGATGTATTATAGACCTCAACTACACACATTCTCGACTTGCTTCATGAATAACAATTATCTCAGCATAATTAGATGAAGTAGCCACAATTGATTGCTTAGTCGATCGCTAAGATATGGCAGTGCCTCCACAGGTAAACACATAACCTGTTTGAGATCGAGCCTTGTGTGAGTCAGATAAATACCCAGCATCAGCATAACCAACAAGATCGGGACTGCAATTATTGCCATAAAATAAGCTCATGTCGGTAGTCCCTTTTAGATATCGCAACATGTGTTTGATTCCATTCCAGTGTCTCCTTATGGGAGCAGAGTTATATCTTGCTAAGACATTAACTGAGAAAGTTATGTTAGGCCGTGTAGTTTTAGCAAAATACATTAGTGCACCAATTACACTAAGATATGGTACTTCAAGACCAAGTAGCTCTCCATTCTCTTCTTGAGGCCGGAATGGATCCTTATTCACATCAAGTGATCGAACAACTATCGGAGTTCTTAATGGATGTGCTCCATCCATGTAAAACCGTTTCAATTCCTTTTCTATATAGGCAGATTGATGAACAAAAATTCTGTTTGCCAAATGTTCAATTTGCAAACCAAGACATAATTTTTGTCTTTTCGAGATCTTTCATCTCGAATTCCTTCTTTAAATAATCAATTGCCTTTTGGAGTTCTATAGGAGTTCCAATAAGGTTTATGTTATCAACATATACGGCAAGTACAACAAATTTCGTTGTTGTTTCTTTATAAAAACACATGGACAAATGGAATCATTTATGTAACCTTCCTTTAATAAATACTCACTAAGACGATTATACCATATTTGTCCTGATTGCTTTAGATCATACAAAGATCTTTGCAATTTTATATAAAACATTTTTTGAGACTTTGAATTATGTGCGTTAGGCATTTTAAATCCATCGGTAATGTCACGGCCCAAATCCTAAACCCGGCCGTGATGGCGCCTCTCGTGAAGACAAGGCCAGCCAGAACAACGCCAACACCTATTTTAAGCAATTAATTAATATTTATATATCCAAAACGCGTATTAAACAATCATAAAGCGAAAAACAGCGATAATAAGAAGGAAGCCAACCCGACACAACCCAAACCGGGGTGTCACAAGTCATGAGCTACTACAGAGTTACTTTAAGTCTACAAAACAGAATATCCGATACAAGTCTGGAATAACTGAAATAGCATGAAAATAGGGGAGTCAAGGGCTGCGGACGTCAACAGCTACCTCGATGCTCCGATCTCGCTGCCTGATTTGGGAAGGATGTCAGTGCTCAGGTGCGGACTCTGCTAATCATGAAGCTGCACGCATGGTGCAGGGAGTAATGTGAGTACTCCGACCCAATAAGTAACAATAATAAATAATAATCGAAAGTAAGAAAACACATAATAGCACAAGACAGTTCTATATCAGGCAGTAAATTACTTAAAACAGTAAAAATCAGTGAAAGTCAAATAAAACCTCAATTTTTAAAGGCCAGTGAATCAGGTAAAACAATAATTAAGTAGTAAATAGTGAAACTGCCCATCTGGCCCAGTAACGATCGCTCAACACAATAACAGCCCCTCGGGCTCAATCTCTCTCAGATCATATTCAGAATAATATCATATAGTAACCGCTGCGGAGTGCAGCCCGATCCATATCTCGATGTGGCGTGCAGCCCGATCCATATGGGTACCGGCGCTCACTGTGGGGGTGCAGACTCCGGAGGGGCTCCTACAGCCCAAGCGCAATACTGCTGCGGCGTGCAGCCCGATCCATATATGTATTCGATGCGGCGTGCAGCATATATATATATATATATATATATATATATATATATATATATATATATATATATATATATATATATATATATATATATATATATATATATATATATATATATATATATATATATATATATATATATATATATATATATATATATATATATATATATATATATATATATATATATATATATATATATATATATATATATATATATATATATATATATATATATATATATATATATATATATATATATATATATATATATATATATATATATATATATATATATATATATATATATATATATATATATATATATATATATATATATATATATATATATATATATATATATATATATATATATATATATATATATATATATATATATATATATATATATATATATATATATATATATATATATATATATATATATATATATATATATATATATATATATATATATATATATATATATATATATATATATATATATATATATATATATATATATATATATATATATATATATATATATATATATATATATATATATATATATATATATATATATATATATATATATATATATATATATATATATATATATATATATATATATATATATATATATATATATATATATATATATATATATATATATATATATATATATATATATATATATATATATATATATATATATATATATATATATATATATATATATATATATATATATATATATATATATATATATATATATATATATATATATATATATATATATATATATATATATATATATATATATATATATATATATATATATATATATATATATATATATATATATATATATATATATATATATATATATATATATATATATATATATATATATATATATATATATATATATATATATATATATATATATATATATATATATATATATATATATATATATATATATATATATATATATATATATATATATATATATATATATATATATATATATATATATATATATATATATATATATATATATATATATATATATATATATATATATATATATATATATATATATATATATATATATATATATATATATATATATATATATATATATATATATATATATATATATATATATATATATATATATATATATATATATATATATATATATATATATATATATATATATATATATATATATATATATATATATATATATATATATATATATATATATATATATATATATATATATATATATATATATATATATATATATATATATATATATATATATATATATATATATATATATATATATATATATATATATATATATATATATATATATATATATATATATATATATATATATATATATATATATATATATATATATATATATATATATATATATATATATATATATATATATATATATATATATATATATATATATATATATATATATATATATATATATATATATATATATATATATATATATATATATATATATATATATATATATATATATATATATATATATATATATATATATATATATATATATATATATATATATATATATATATATATATATATATATATATATATATATATATATATATATATATATATATATATATATATATATATATATATATATATATATATATATATATATATATATATATATATATATATATATATATATATATATATATATATATATATATATATATATATATATATATATATATATATATATATATATAACATCCTCAATGTTGGGTTCTCAACCCCTCTCAATCATTTCTGGACACAGTAGTATAAAGTAGGGACCCCAGTCTACATGTTTCCCTTATTTTTAGAATTAACACTTATCAAACCCGTTCACATTATTTTAAACAAGTAGAAAAATGATTGAGGATGTGATTTTCAATAAGTAAAGTGAGGAAAATCAGTTATAATACCCCTAAGGGTTCTACAAGTCGGCACGAGGCCCTTAACATGGCAACTAGCCCAAATCATGATGATAAACAAAACAGCTCAGTCAAATACGCGGTAAAATATCAAACGGGACGGACCAAGTCACAATTCCCAGTAGTAAACAACCCCGCGCTCGTCATTGAGCGTGTGTTTCACCTCAATACAGCATTACATTGTGCAAATCCGGGGTTTCTAACCCTCAGATATCATTTACTATCATTACTCACCTCAAGCCGGCCAAAATCCTAGCTCGCTATGCCCTTGCCTCGCAATTCGACCTCCTTGCGCGTCGAATCTGATCAATACCACAACAAATACGTTACAATAGGCTAAGGGAACATAACCCAATTGAAAAGACTCGAAAAATATCAAAAATCACAAAATTTGCAAAACCCGAGTCCCGGGCCCACTTCTCGAAAAATCAAAAAATTAACATTACCGGATTCCTTATCTCGCCACGAGTCTATACATATCAAAATTACCAAAATCGGAGTCCATTTGGCCCCTCAAATTCCACTTTAAAATACCAAAATTTCAAGCCCTAGCTTTACCCTCTTTTGATGAATTTCCACAAATTTCTATGTTTATTCTACCATTAAATCATGTATTTAGGTCATAGAACTCACCTCCAATCACACCCAGTCGAAATCCCCTTCAATTTCCGTCCAAAGGCTCTCAAGGTTGCTCAAAAATGGTGGAAATGAGACTTAGTTCGCACATGAAATGTCTAATAAAAACCTTCTGCCCAGGCTTATTTTCCTCTATGCGAACGCGAGGGACCCCTCGTATTCATGATGAACAAAATCCACCTCTGCCAAGAATACCCTTCGCGAATGCGGTTGCACCCACGTGGACGCGAAGGTCTGGACCCTTAAGCTTACGTGAACGCGGACAGCACCACGCGAACGCGAAGGGCAAAAGCCCTGGAACCCAACTCCTTATACGCGAACGCGTATGCCTTCACGCGAACACGATGACTCATCACCTGATCCTTCCGTGATCGCGATGACCAAGACGCGAACGCGAAGGCCAAAACATTGGTCCTGAAATTCCCTTCTACGCGTTCGCGACTCACCAACGCGAATGCGAAGACCAATTCTTCTGTAACAAAATAGCTGGAAAACCTGTAATCTTCAAAGGCCAAAATTGGTCCGATTGACCATCCGAAATCACCCCGAGGCCCCCGGGACCTCAACCAAAAGCACCAACATACCTTAAAATATCATTCAAACTCGCTCCAATCATTAAAACACATCCAACAACGCTAAAATTATCAATTCTCACAGAATTCAAGCCTAAGTTTCTCAAAAACTTCCGAAATTTGCATTTGATCAAAAACCCGACCAAAACAACTCTGAATGACCTGGAATTTTGCACACACATCCAAAATCACCTAACGAAGCTACAGCAACTCTCGGAATTCCATTCCGACCCTCGGATCAAAATCTCACCTATCAACCATAATTCGCCAAAATACTAACTTCGCCAATTCAAGCCTAATTCTACACCGGACCTCCAAAATCAATTCCGATCACACTCCTAAGTCACAAATCAACCCCCGAAGCTAACCGAATCATCGGAAATCGCATCCGAGCCCTCTAACTCAATAGTCAACATCCGTTTGACTTTTCTGAAACAAGCCTTCCTTAAAGAGACTAAGTGTCTCATGTCCTACCAAAACCAATCCAATTCAACTTGATCACATCAAATACCGATAATGAAGCATAGAGAAACATAAGATGGGGGAAACGGGGCGGTAACTCATGTGACGATAGGCCGGGTCATCACATCCTCCCCAACTAAAACAAATGCTCGTCCTCGAGTGGGTCAAGAAACATACCTGAAGCCACAAACAGGTGAGGATATCTGCTCCGCATCTCCCGCTCGATCTCCCAAGTAGCCTCCTCCACGGGCCGACCTCTCCACTGCACTTTCACCGAAGCTATATCCTTTGATCTCAACTTTCGAACCTGACGACCCAAAATAGCCACTAGCTCCACATCATAGGTCAAATCATCATCCAACTGAACAGTCCTGAAATCCAAGACATGAGACGGGTCCCCAACATACTTTCGGAGCATAGAAACATGAAATACCGAATGCACGCCCGACAAGCTGGGTGGCAAGGCAAGCTCATAAGCCACCTCCCCAGTCATCCTAAGTACCTCAAAAGGTCCAATAAATCGCGGACTCAGCTTCCCTTTCTTCCCAAATCGCATGACACCCTTCATGGGAGAAACCTTCAACAAGACTTTCTCACCGACCATATAAGACACATCCCGAACCTTCCGGTCCGCATAGCTCTTCTGACGCGACTGTGCTGTACGAAGCCTCTCCTGAATTAGCTTCACCTTCTCTAAGGCATCCTGAACCATCTCTGTCCCTAATAACCTAGCCTCGCCGGGCTCGAACCATCCCACAAGAGATCTACACCGCCTCCCATACAACGCCTAATACGGAGCCATCTGAATGCTCGACTGATAACTGTTGTTGTAGGCAAACTCTGCAAGCAGAAAAAACTCATCCCAAGAACCTCCAAAATCAATAACACAGGCACGTAACATGTCCTCCAATATCTGAATAGTACGCTCAGACTGCCCGTCCATGTGAGGATGAAATGTTGTGCTCAACTCTACCTGCGTACCCAACTCTCGCTGAAATGTCCTCCAGAACTGAGAAGTAAATTGAGTACCCCTATCTGAGATAATAGACACTGGAACCCCATGCAATCAGACAATCTCCCGGATAAAGATCCCTGCCAGTCGCTTCGAAGAATAGGTAGTACATACCAGAATGAAGTGCGCGGACTTGGTCAGCCTGTCCACAATCACCCAAATCGAATCGAACTTCTTCAAAGTCCGAGGGAGACCAGTCACAAAATCCATAGTAATCCTCTCCCACTTCCACTCGGGAATAGTCATCCGCTGAAGTACACCACCCGGCCTTTAATGCTCATATTTTACATGTTGACAGTTGAGACACCGAGCCACAAACCCCATAATATCCTTCTTCATCCTCCACCACCAATAATGCTTTCTCAAATCCTGATACATCTTCGCGGCACCTGGATGAATGGAATACCGCGAGCTATGGGCCTCCTCCAATATCAACTCCCGAAGCCCATCCATATTGGGCACACAAATCTGGCCCTACATCCGCAACACACCATCCTCACCAATGGTCACATCTCTGGCATCATCATGCTGGATCCTGTCTTTAAGGACAAGCAAATGTGGATCATCATACTCGCGCTCTCTGATGCGATCATACAAGGAAGACCGAGAAACCACACAGGCCAACACCCGACTGGGCTCCGAAATATCTAGTCTCACCAACCGATTGGCCAAAGCCTGAACATCAACTGCAAAGGGCCTCTCCCCAACTGGAATGTATGCCAAGCTCCTCATACTAACTGCCTTTCGGCTCAAAGCATCGACCACTACATTGGCCTTCCCTGGGTGATACAGAATGGTAATATCATAGTCCTTAAGCAACTCTAGCCACCTCCGCTGCCTCAAATTAAGGTCCTTCTGCTTGAACAAATGCTGAAGACTACGACGATCAGTGAATATCTCACAAGATACACCATACAAGTAGTGCCTCCAAATCTTCAAAGCATGAACTATAGCAGCCAACTCCAAATCATGTACAGGGTAGTTCTTCTCGTGGGGCTTCAGCTGACGAGAAGCATAAGCAATAACTCTACCCTCCTGCATTAATACACATCCGATCCCAACTCTCGAAGCATCACAATACACAGTATAAGAACCTACGGCTGAGGGCAAAACCAATACTTGAGCCGTGGTCAAAGCTGTCTTGAGCTTCTGAAAGCTCTCCTCGCACTCGTCCGACCATACAAATGGAGCACCCTTCTGAGTCAACTTGGTCAAGGGCGATGCAATAGAGGAAAATCCCTGAACAAACCGGCGATAATAACCTGCCAACCCAAGGAAACTACGAATCTCTGTGGCTGAGGTCAGTCTGGGCCAACTCTGCACCGCCTCTATTTTCTTCGGGTCGACCTGAATACCCTCGTTGGACACCACGTGCCCCAAGAAAGCTACTGAGTTGAGCCAAAACTCATACTTGGAGAACTTTGCATAAAGCTTCTCCTTCCTCAATCTCTGCAATACAACTCGCAAATGTTGTGCGTGCTCCTCCTGGCTGCGCGAGTACACCAGAATATCATCAATAAAAACAATAACAAATGAATCCAGATATGGCCAAAATACAGTGTTCATCAAATGCATGTACGCTGCTGGGGCATTAGTCAGCCCGAAAGACATGACAAGAAACTCATAGTGCCCATATCTAGTCCTGAAAGCAGTCTTCATAATATTTGAATCCCTGATCTTAAACTGGTGATAGCCTGAACGGAGATCAATCTTGGAGAATACCCTCGCCCCCTGAAGCTGGTCAAATAAATCATCAATACGAGGCAGGGGATACTTGTTCTTCACTGTTACTTTGTTCAATTACCTGTATCAATGCACATTCTCATGGTGCCATCCTTCTTCTTCACAAATAGAACCGATGCACCCCACAGTGACACACTAGGCCGAATGAACCCCTTATCTAGGAGTTCCTGAAGCTGATCCTTCAATTCTTTCAACTCCGCTGGTGCCATACGATATAGAAGAATGGAAATGGGCTGAGTGCTCGGCACCAGGTCAATACCAAAATCAATGTCCCTGTCCGGTGGCATGCCCGGTAGGTCTGCAGGAAAAACATCGGGAAACTCCCTCGCAACTGGGACAGAATCAATGCTAGGAGTCTCGGCTCCAACATCCCTCACAAATGCCAAATATGAAAGACAACCCTTCCCAACCATACGCCGGGCCTTTAGGAATGAAATCACCCTGCTAGGAACATAGTCAGTCACACTACGCCACTCGATCCTCGGTACACCCAGTATAGCCAGAGTGACTGTCTTAGCATGACAGTCTAGAATAGCATGACATGGAGATAACCAGTCCATGCCCAAAATAACATCAAAATCCACCATGCTCAATAGCAATAGATCAACTCGGGTCTCCAGACCCCCAATAGCACCAAACACGACCAATACACATGGTCTACAACAATAGTATCGCTTATCGGGGTCGTACCCAAATGATGAGAAAAATATGAGGACACATAAGAATAGGTGGAACCAGGATCAAATAAGACTGAGGCATCCCTTGGCAGACTGAAATAATACCTGTAATGACGGCATCTGAAGCAATGGCCTATGTCCTACCCTGAAGAGCATAAAAGCGAGCCTGACCACCGCCCGATCGACCTGCGCCTCTTGGGCGACCCCTGGCTGCCTGACCCTCACCCCTATCTGGAGGGGCGGGTGCTGAAGAAACTGGACCAGAAGATGAGGGCTGACCCCTCTGCTGAGATGAGCTAGCAACACGACGAGGACACTCCCTCTGTATATGCCCAAACTCTCCACACTCATAGCAACTCTCGGGTGCTGGGAACTGGGACTGAAGGGAACCCCTCACGCCCGAGTGACTAGCTGATACACTCGGCCTGGAAGAACCCTGAGCAAACGGAGCACGAGATGAACTCTGTGCTGGAAGAGCGCTGAGAGATGGCTGACTCTACAGAGAACCCTGATAACCACGACCTGAAGATGCTTCACGATACTCGGAATGGGCTGACTGAGTGGGCCTGAAAGAACGACCTCGACCCTGCTGGAACTGGCCCCTCGAAGGAGCGCCAGTGTAACTGCCAGAACCTCGAGGCCTCTTGGCCTCCCTCTCATCTTGATCCTGGCGGCAAACCAACTCAATATCTCTAGCTATATCCACCACCTCCTCAAATGAAGTACCCAACGCTCTCCCTCTAGTCATAAGAACACGAAAAGGGTAGTTGAGACCATCAACAAACCTTCGGATACGCTCACAATCCGTCGAAACCAGCCAAATAGCATGACGAGCCAACTCTAAAAATCTCATCTCATACTGGGACACTATCATATCACCCTGTCGTAGCCACTCAAACTACCTACGTAGCTCCTCCCTACGGGACCACGGTACATACTTATCCAAGAAGAGAGCGGAGAACTCCTGCCAAGTCAAAGGTGCTGCACCAGCCGGCCTACGCCGCTCATACGCCTCCCACCAAGTGAAGGCTGCCCCAATAAACTGAAAAGTAGTAAAAGCCACATCGCTGGACTCAAGGATCCCCGTTGTACGGAGCATACGCTGACACCTGTCAAGAAAACCCTGGACATCCTCGCCCTCAGCTCCACTAAATGTCAAAGGCTGGAGTCTACCAAACCTCTCGAGGCGACGCTGCTCGTCCTCGGGCATAACTGGAACCCTGAACTCCTGTACTAGAGCAACTGGCTGAGCTGGGGGTGCCTTTGGTGTCTGTAATCCCTGCACTACCTGCTCAGGTGTGCGAGCAGCAGGGGTCTGATTGCCTCCCCCGACCTGTGAAGTAGCTGCTGCTGCTGTGGTGGCTGAAACCACCTGAGCCAGGCCAGTGCAAACTGTCAATATCTGGGCCAATGTCTCCTGAAGACCCGGAATCACAATGGGCACAGCCGGTGCCTGAACTGGTGCTGTTGGAGCCTGGTCCTGAGCTGGGGCAACTAGAGGATCCACATGTGCTGCCCCTGCTACTCGGCCTCTACCACGACCACGACCACGACCGCATCCACGACCTCTGGTAGCCTTAGTAGGTGGTACTGGTGGTCGTCCGTCACGTCCGGTAGCTCGTGTCCTCACCATCTGTGAAAGAATAGAACAAAGAGAAGTTTAGTACTCGGATCAACAAGTTCGCACGACAGAATTTCAAGAATGTGAAGTTTTCCTAAAAGATTCTGCAGCCTCCCGAGGATAAGTACAGACGTCTCTGTACCGATCCGCGAGACTCTACTAAACCAGCTCATGGCTCGCGAGACCTAGCAACCTAGGCTCTGATACCAACTTGTCACGACCCAAATCCCAAACCCGGTCGTGATGGCGCCTCTCGTGAAGACAAGGCCAGCCAAAACAATGCCAACACCTCTTTTTAAGAAATTAATTAACATTTATAAATCCAAAACGTGTATTAAACAATAATAAAGAGGAAAATAGCGATAATCAGAAGGAAGCCAACCCGACACAGCCCAAACCGGGGTGTGACAAGTCATGAGCTACTACAGAGTTACTTTAAGTCTACAAATAGAATATCTGATACAAGTCTGGAATGACTGAAATAGCATGAAAATAGGGGAGTCAAGGGCTGCAGATGTCAACAGCAACCTCGATGCTCCGATCTCGCTGCCAGATCTGGGAAGGATGTCAGTGCTCAAGTGCGAACTCTGCTAATCCTAAATCTGCACATATGGTGCAGGGAGTAATGTAATTACTCCGACCCAGTGAGTAACAATAATAAATAATAACCGAAAGTAAGAAAACACATAACAGCACAAGGCAGTTCTATATCAGGCAGTAAATTACTTAAAACAGTAAAAATCAGTGAAAGTCAAATAAAACCTCAGTTTTTAAAGGCTAGTGACTCAGGTAAAACAACAATTAAGTAGTAAATAGTGAAACTGCCCCTTGGGCCCAGTAACGATCGCTCAACACATTAACAGCCCCTCGGGCTCAATCTCTCTCAGATCACACTCAGAATAATATCATATACTAACCGCTGTGGCGTGCAGCCCGATCCATATCTCGTTGCGGCTTGAAGCCCGATCCATATGGGTACCCACGCTCACTGTGGGGGTGCAGACTCCGGAGGGGCTCCTACAGCCCAAGCGCAATACTGCTGTGGCGTGCAGCCCGATCCACCTAAGCAACTGCTACGGCGTGCAGCACGATCCATAATATATATATATATATATATATATATATATAT
>MU744173.1:19956-41195 GCA_026770625.1 Nicotiana glauca | reverse complement strand
CGCAGCACTATATATATTATATTGGATCGGGCTGCACGCCGCAGCAGTATTAGCAAGGATCGGGCTGCGCGCCGCGACAGTGTTGGAAATTTGTGGGACAGTAGTAGACTGATACTGGACTTTCCTCCTTAGAGATGTTCTTACCTGTACTGTTATTTTTAGAACTGTTTAGTGTTCTTACAGGTTTTCTTACTTTCAGTTATTATTTATTACTATTACTTACTGAGTTGGAGTACTCACTCTATTCCCTGCACCTTGTGTGCAGATATAGGGATCCAGGAGGGCAGTTGATATGCATATCTTGCTGCTGCTTTAGCTTATTGCGGAGTTATCGAGGTAGTTGCCGGCGTCAACAGGACCCGATCTCTCCTTTCCGTTATCTCTTGTACTTCTGCTTTAGACTTGGTTGTATAGGATATTATTCAGATGTTTAGAGGCTCAGACTTGTGACACCAGATCTTGTTGGGCTGTTATTTCAGTTGTTTTGATTTCCGCACTCTTATCATTATTATGAAATCAGGATATTTTACCTAAATTAGAAATTTTGAGTTAATAATTGGATTGGTTAACGGGTAATGGTCTGGCTTGCCTAGCAATGTGTTGGGCACCATCACGACCGGGGTTTTGGGTCGTGACATCTATGAAGTAACGACTTTATAGTATCAATAATAGCTAAACAAATCAAACCCAATGCCTAAATATAGATTCCTAACCTTTCTTCCAAAAATTTCCAAAGTCGACCCCGGGCCCCCTTGGTCAAAACACGAGGTTCCAATCAATTTCATATCACCCTTTCCCCCACGAGCCCGAATATATAATTTATTTTCAAATTCGACCCCAAAACAAGGTCTAAATCAAAGAAAATTGAAAAAACCTAACTCTACCCATTTTCCCCAATTTCAACCCTAGATTACATGATTTGAGCCTTAGAATTTGATAAATGATAAAGGAAAATGAAGGGAACAAGTTAAATAATACTTACCCAAGAAGCTTTGGTTAAGAAGAGCTCTAGAGATCGCCTATGGGCTGTGGAGAAGATGAGTTCATGTGTTTTTGGGTGGAAAATCCCGTCACTATTTTATTTTGGGTATTTAAAATCATTGGGCAAAATTGCCCTTTGCGTTCACGGGAAGGGGATCGAGCTTGCGAAGGGTTATCAGAAAGGGCATCGCGAACGCAGATGGTAAGACACGAACACGTAGAAGGAAAAGGGCTGGCGTCCTAGGATTGGTCTACGCGAACGCGTGTATCCTAACGCGAACGTGGGGAAGGAAATAGCAAAGCTTCGTGATCACGGTGGTATGCACGCGAACGCGAAGAAGAAAGTGATGCTGGGCCCTCACGGTCAAATAACCTTACGCATTTGCGAGGGCTCGAACGCAAATGCGAAGAAGGAAGGACACAAAGCTACGCGAACGCGAGGGAGAAAGTGCGATCGCGAAGAAGGAAATCCCTGAGCAAAATATCAAATTTTTCTACAACTTTCTTCTATGTTCAACACACCCCAAACCACCTCCGAAACACTTCCTAGCCCTCGGGACTCCTAACCAAACACACACACTAACTCAATAACCTCATACGAACTCAACCGTGTGATTAAATCACCAAAATAACATCAAGAACGAGGAATTAAACCTCAAAATCATCACTTTTCATCAAACTTCATAAATTTTCATTTCTTAGATCTTTGGGCCCGAAACACGTCAAATGACGTCCGATTTCAACCAAATTTCACAGAAAGTGCTTAAACCATATATAAGACTTGTACCTGACGTCGGAACCAAAATACGAGCCCGATACTATAGTTTTCTAATCAAATTTCATTTCCAATTTCTATGTAAATTTCAGAAAAATAATTTCTTTTAAAAATACATTTCTCGGGCTCGGGACCTCGGATTTCGATTCTGGGCATACGCCTGAGTCCCATATTTTTCTACGGACCCTCCGGAACTATCCAATCACGGGTCCGGGTATGTTTACCCAAAATATTGACCAAAGTCAACTTTAATCATATTAATATCAATATTCATCAATTTTTACACAGAATTCATATTTAAGCTTTCCGGCTACGCGCTCGGATTAGTGCACATAAATCGAGGTAAGTAAAAATAAGGTTTTCAAGGCCTCGAAAGTACGGAATGAAAGGAAAAATAGGTGATGACCCTTTGGGTCGTCACACATATGTAAGATTTTAACAATACTATCTTTATTCTTTGTTAAGATTAATTTGTTTATATAATGTTTATTAACAATATTTCAGGAAGGGTATCACAAAAGAATGGAGGAGTGGCAACAAACTCAGCCCGATTCTCAGCCGACGCTTGAAGATATGACTTCGATATGGATACAGGCAGCCGGTGAAGTAAATAAAGGTATAAAATATTTTAGTAATTTTGTAGATATGACTTCATTTTAATATTATTTTTCACAAGTTGTATATTTCTTCTCTTGCTCGTTTAAATATTTTTTTTATTTCTCAAGAAAATAAATAAAGATAGAGTCTATGGACTTGGAGTGCAGCCGTCGTCTAGTCATCCAGTTGTATTATTTAGTGGTGCTTTTGCTTCACCAGAAGAAATTGAGACTATGTAGACCCAAATCAATGAATTGTTTAAGCAATTAAATAATATTTGATGATAGACTATAATTACATATTTTAGGTGATTATTACACTCTAATTTACTGCACTTTAATTGAGTTTGAGCTTTAATCGCTAGTGTTTTGCACTAACGGTATGTTTTATGCCTTGTAGGAGTGATTCCGAGCTATATAGATGTTATGGAATGAATGCAAGTGATTTGAAGCTTTGAAGTCTGATTAAAAGCCCAAGTAATTAAGCCGTGATCGTATTCGAGGATCAACGGATGATAAAACAACAAAATGAAGACTCGAGGAGGTATATTGTGTACTGTCTAGTAAAATAGACATAACTTTTTGCTAAAAACTCCATTTGGGCTGCACAATATATGGTTGAAAATCTAACTCAAAGGGCTACAACGTTCATGTTTTATATTTTTCCAAATTCGAAATGGAACAGGGTGGAAAACTGCAGTTACGGTAGGACTGCGGTAGAATATTACCAAAGATTCAGAGGACCATTCTGGCCGCGGTCCTGACGTAACCGCGGTGGGACCGCGGAAGAACACATAAATTTCAGGGACCAAAGTGCAAAATACGAGATTTTAAGCCCTAAACCCTATATTAAACAAAGGAGGCCGCCCAAGAAGAAAGAGGGGACATATGTTGGATATAAATTAGACTTAAGGAGAAAAGACACTACTTTAGGGTTAGACAACACCCTTGGAGGCAAGAACATGCGAGGAGCAAGGCGAAGAATTCTTCTACGAGTTTTTCCTTCCTCTTCCTATTTTTCATTGTTGTTTATGACTTTTAGTATTGTAGTTTTACATACCATTATGAATAGCTAATTTGTTATCTAGAGTTTTGATAGAACCTTTTGTAGGATAAATTCTTGTTATGTTTTTATATAATTGAGCCATAGCTTTTCTCTATTTGTTCAACTACGTTTATATTGTGGTTGGTTGAAGAGCTCTCAATTAGCTCTGTCTATTTAGTATGCATAACTCGGGAGAGAGTGCATATTTAGGTAATTGTTAAACAACACCACTCCCAAAGTATATGAGGGATCAATAACCGAGGGTTTTAAGGCGGGATTAGGGATAACGAAGCCTTGGGTGCGATCTGAAGTGAGCTGTATTAAAAGCCAACTAGCGTAGCTCGGGAGAGTGCGTCTAGTAAATTGCCGTAATTACTCTGGAAAGATTTATGGTAATAAGAGTGCTCATAATCGGTAGAGAATACTTAAGCGAAATTATAAAAGACATAGCGGGAAGGATTACGACAATTGGGAAAATCATAACTCTAGACCTCCTTAATCTTTCTCTAACCCTCAATATCTTTAGTTGTTAATCTACTAATTTAATTATTTAGTTAACTAGATATAAGAATCTTAATATTTATAACTTAGGAATTGTTCAAACTTGTCTTCTTGGTGATAGTGAACAGCTATAGCTAAACCTTAGTTCTCTGTGTGATTCGACTCCGGACTTGTAAACTGGATTATAATTGCAGCGACCGCTTAGTCCTTTTTATAAGGCATAGTTGAGCGTGATCAATGCTCAAGAAATAATAAGTATGATGAGACATTCACGGCAAACCATAAAAAATAATGTCAAATGGAAGAATCTAACAACGAGGATACTGAAACCGACAAGGATCGGTAGTAATTTAGATTGTGTAAGAGGATATTTAG
Source organism: Nicotiana glauca (assembly GCA_026770625.1). NCBI lineage: Eukaryota > Viridiplantae > Streptophyta > Magnoliopsida > Solanales > Solanaceae > Nicotiana > Nicotiana glauca. The sequence goes on along the minus strand of MU744173.1, from coordinate 36,922 downwards.
ACTTGATTGGTTATTATAAAACTTTGTTCGTTTTAGATTTGGTGTAATATGATTTAGGTTGAAAGCTTCAGATTTTTATGTGGTTTAATAGAATAGATGATTTTGTTATGTAAACAAGTTTGATACTTGTTTTAGTTTCTATTGGTAGAATATTTGTGATATTGGCGTTGTGTATTGCTTGTTTGATTTGGCAGGGGTATGGCTTAAAATACAACAGATTTTTGTTGTATTTTACCAATATTTGCGATTGATTTTCGACCAAAGTGATCAGAAAATTCCTAGATTTGAAACTGAATTGGTCAGAATTATTATTATTATTTTTTAATTTTTTAATTTTCAATCGATTCGGATGAAAATTTTAAATAAAATAATTAAATTACCGACCAAATCGGTCGGAAAATTTAATATATAATTAATTTATATTAATAGAATTGCGACTGAATCGGTCGCAAATTTACCGACCAAATTGGTCGCAAGCTTTAATTTCACCCAGTCAACTAAACAATTCCCGTTTGCGACCGATTCCATCACAAATGTTTTGCGACCATCATCTTTTCAACCACTTGAAATCCACCCGAAATAAGATATTTCCAACTGATTTTCGACGGATTTTGTGGTCGAAAATTTGGCAATTTCTATAGTGAGCCGATGGTATACCAAAAATAGTTTTTCTGTTTTCTTAAGAAAGGAGTAAAATTTGCTTACACATGGCTCTTTCTAGAATTCACTTGTGAAGTTATATCGGGTTTGTTGATATTGTTATTGGCGATACTCTTTTTGTTCTATTCACATTTCACTCGAAAGTGATATGTGAAAAGCAAGACAATTGCATAAGTCTCTCTTCCCTTCCCATCATGTGGGGAAAAAAAATATTTATGAAAACCAAAATGACTATACACCACCATAACCTTTCTCTATAAGATGAATTGACCACAAGAGTGGGGAAAGAAAAAAAACAAAAAAGTTGCGGCGTTAACCATAGTGTAAAAGAATAGTAATTTTATGCGAACAATCATTTGACCAAAACTTGATAAAAGCAATATCCACAAATATTATTAAATCTGAATTGATATATTTAGCTTATAATGAGTTCAGTCGGGGGCACACCTAGGTGGGTTCAAGCGGGTTCAGCTAAACACGCTTCGTAAAAAATTATATTATTTTTATATGTTACTTATTTTTGCAAGAATCAAAATAAAAGAAATAATAAACGTTGAACCCACTTAACAAACGGGGAGGCATGGTGCAATATCGAGTCTTAGGCCATCTCCAATCTTTACCCCATTTTTTGTTCCCAAAATGAGAATTTCCCCATTTTGAGGACAACTTACTCCAACCATTCCCCCATTTTATTCCCCAAACTTTTTTATATTCTTCTCTCTCTTCTATATAATATTCTTATCTTTCATTTCAATTTCATTTTTTAATTTCAATTAAACAAATTCCATCTTTTATTTTTATTAATTTGTAATTTCCATAATTAAAACAATTTCATAAAATTTTAAATAATATAATTTGTAAGCAATTATTATAGATTAACTAATAATTAAAATAAAATATTAATATGCAAGAAAATTAATTTTACATTGAGCATGAAAATTAATTTTACGAAAATATGCACGAAAATTAATTTATCAAAATTATAAACCAAAGTTAAGATATAAATTTAATATTATAAAAATATTACATAAATATAATCAAGCATATATAAAGAGATAAAATAAAAGATTAAATAATAAAAAAGTGATGAATAGTAATGGGGGAGATGAATAGTGTAACCCCATATTTGAGGGAACACTATTCATCCCCCGTTTTGGGGACAAAAATGAGGAATGGTTGAAGTAAAATTTTCCCAAAAATTGCCCCATTATGGGGGATGGGGGCAAGGTTGGAGATGCCCTTAGCGCATTCACGTTATTTTCCCAATTTTTCCAAAAATGGGTAAATTTAAAAAACCCATGGCCCATCTTTACAATTTTTGTTATGAAATACATATTATATGGATGTTCACTAATCAAATATAACTCTTACTACTCTTTTCCATTATGTAAATAATCCTCCATACTTCTCACCATTATAGTTGTAACTCCCACACCTATATAACCTCATAATGATCTTACCACATGTTCTCAATAGTTAATACCATGTTTATGATATTCCTTTTTATACCTCAATTTCATCCTATAAATAGATGGTTTGGACATCACATTGTACACACTTGAATACATAGAAGAAATAAGAATCTCTTCTCTCTTGCTCCCTATATTCTTGTCTATTTTCTTGTTTTATATTATTACTTTGAGCTAAGTTTTGTAATAATTTTAGTCTTCGGAAGATTTATTTATGAATGAAACTGTAGAGATGAACCTTTGTTTTTTACTTATCATTATTTGTTTTAATTTTGCATATTTCATAGTTCCAGAGTTATTATATTAAAAAATTTATTAATCTAGTTTATTTTAGATAACGAATAAGTATAATTTAGTATTTTGGTATCGAATAAAATCATTAAAATTTTGTAAAATTGTTAAATTTAAGAAAGTAGATGAATTATTGTTAAAACTTATCTTTATATGTTTTTATAGGGCGACATCAGAATTTGAAAAGAGAAAAAAAAGAGTAGCGAGCAAACCATCTTTTGGAGGTTTAATTATGAACCAAAACAAAAAGTAAAAGGTAAATTCTATTTGTTAAGTCTAGTATTGTTTCTGCTATCGGATGCAACCGAACATTTAGTCTTTATCTGAACCCTTGTATAAAATTATGGGTTCGACACTGAGTTCAATGCTAAGAAACGTAACATTTTGAACACGTACCTGCGCAAGAATTAGGTCATTTGTAAAAGAGATTAATGGATAAATAGTTTTAGTTTCTCAACAAAATTACGTTGATTATTAATGATAAGATAGATTAGATATCTAATTATGAACACTAAAATGATTGTAACCCACCATTGAACTTCTTGTTAAAGCTCAATTAGAATGGGAAACCAACATAAAAATCTTGTGCAAGATAGAGAGTAAAAGAACAGTAAGTCTATATGCAAACAAATAAAACATTCATTTGATTAAACTTATTAAACGCATTAACCTTAACATATAATCATCAATATTCTAATATCTAACTTATCTAAACAATCATTTGATCCAAATTATCAAGTACAGTACTTAGGTAGTGGAAGATTGAATGGCCAACAATTTACCAACTGGATCATGATGTTTCTAAATAAGCTGCATTTTTTTCGAATTAAAGAGCAGTTTGTTACACAAAGTATTCCGTATTCACGCAGGGTACGGGGAAGGGCTGCACACCCTAAGAGTATGATATAGACAACCTATCCTAATATAAGTATTAGTGGCTGCTTTAACGACTTAAATCTGTGACATACCGATCACACGATAACAACTTTACCGTTAATCCAAGGCTCCCGGTTTGCACTTCTTTGTATTGATCTTGGAAATTAAGTCTTGAGAACAATTTTTTTACCTCGAGGTGAAAACAATCAAAAGGATTTCAGATGAGACACTGAACTTATCTCCTTATAAAACACTTTTGGCCCAAAGAAAAATATGCAAAAGGAATCCTTAATGTCATAAATATGATTGATTTTTTTGGTTTAAAAGATAAATATATATATATATTTAATATTAAATATTGCATAGAGAGGGTGGCTACTTATATTGCAGCCTATATGTGATTGATATAATAGCTAGAAAAAAAAATTTGTCGTATATCCACCCATTTTTACTTTTTACATGATTCCTCAAATTAAGGGGAGAGCTACAATATTAGTAATGATTCGAACGAACCAATAGTTTTGTATAGCTTTATTTTTGCATTAGATATTTCATTAAACATAATATTTAATTGTGAACCAGTAAGTAAACGTGTGAGGGGTCTTTAGTAAATTTAAAACACACAAACTTTAAATTGTGGCCCCATTTCTATCCAAATTTACCTCTTGATCTTCATTGCTTTTGAACACTTCAACTAATAGGATGACGATGTTGTTTTCTCGCTATTTGACCATTAATTTGACAAAATTAGAAGGACTTCAGGAACTATAAATAAATTAAATTTGAATCCAATGTTAAAATTTTGAAGGATTTTAGGATTTTTAAATAAGGCCAATTCAATTTGATTTCATTCTTAAGAAGAATAAAGGTATTATGAAAAAGGATTCTTTTAATGACCTAAAACTGCAATCCTTTTCGGGACCAAATACTTCCTAACCAAATACTGTAAATTCAGTGGGCTCGGATTAACTTCTGTTTCATTTATATTTCTATTTATGTTATTTTACAACCACGGTTTACTAACAAGCTTAAGGAATTTAATTTGTATTATGTATTTGTGTTTATTCACTGTTTTGGAGATTAAATCCTTTATGGTTTTCTACTCCGTTGAAGACTAAAATCTATATGATTTTAACGTTTGCTTGTGTCATTCTTTTACAGAAATGGCTAATGATAATGGAAACCAAGTTGTTTCGATAGTTACTGCCACTGCGTCGACAAGCCGAACACCAGCATTGCCACCAGCGGAGAAACACAAAAAAAATTTCAGGTTAGATTTCAAGTGGTGGCAGCGGAAGATGTTCTTCTACTTGACTACTTTAAGTCTGCAGAAGTTCATTAAGGAAGATGTTCCTGTTCAGCCCGAAGAAACTCTAGAGAATGAACGCTTTCTCGTGATTGAAGTGTGGAAGCATTCTGATTTTCTATGCAAGAATTATATTCTTAGCGGACTGGAGGATGATTTGTATAATGTCTATAGTGGCGTGGAGATGTCAAAAGAATTGTGGACTGCGCTTGAAAAGAAATACAAAACTGAAGATGCCGAGTTGAAAAATTCGTTACCGCTAAATTTTGGACTACAAAATAGTACATAGCAAGTCTGTTATTACCCAAGTCCAAGAACTGCAAGTGATTATTCACGATCTCCTTGCTAAAGGTATAAATCGAATTAATACTAATGTTGAAAGTAGTAATTTTACTAACAGAATTTTCATTGAAGGTCTTGTCATCAATGAAGCATTCCAAGTAGCAGCGATGATTGAGAAGTTTCTTTTTTGTGGAAGGACTTCAAAAACTACCTGAAAAACAAACGCAAGGAGATGTCCCTTGAAGATCTCATTGTTCGGTTGAGAATCGAAGAGGACAACAAAGCTACTGAAAAGAGAAACCGTGGAAACTCAACAATAATGGGAGCAAACATTGTTGAGGATACTTCTCAAAATAAGTTAAGAGGAAGCAAGCTTCTGGACCGAAAAGCAACCCAAGCAAGAAACGGTTCAGTGGAAATTGCTATAATTGTGGGAAATCTGGGCACAAATCTACGGAGTGCCGTGCTCCGAAGAAAGACAAGAAGAAGGGTCAAGTAAACATGGTTGAAAAGCATAAAGATGTTGATGACTTGTGTGCTATGCTTTCTGAATGCAACCTGATGGGAAATCCTAATGAGTGGTGGATTGATTCTGGAGCCACTCGCCATGTTTGTGCTGTTAGGGAAGCCTTTACAACATATGCTCCTGTTGGATCCCGAAGAGACTCTTTCTATGGTAAATGCTGCAACCGCCAAGATTAAAGGAATGTGGAAGATTTCTGAAGATGACTTCTGGCAAGGTGGTGACTTTGAACAACGTCCTTCATGTTCCCGAGATTAGGAAGAATTTAATCTCTGATGGACTTCTTATTAAGAATGGTTTTAAGAGTGTTTTTGTATTCAATGAGGTTGTAATAAGTAACAACGAAATATTTATTGGAAAAGGTTACCTTATTGAGGACCATTTCAAGCTGAATATAATGGTTGTTGAGAATAATAATAAAATTTCAGCTTCGTCTTACTTACTTGAGTCAAATAAATTATGGCATATACGTTTGGGTCATGTCAATTATAAAATCTTGCGGAAAATAATTAACTTGGAAGTATTGCCTAAGTTTGAATGCGACAAATCAAAATGTCAAATATGTGTGGAATCTAAGTATGTTAAACATCCTTATAAGTCAGTTAAAAGGAATTCAGATCCTTTAGACTCAATTCACACATATATTTGTGATATAAAGTCAATACCATCTCGCGGTGGAAAGAAGTATCTTATAACTTTTATTAATGATATTACTCGATATTGCTATATTTACTTACTTAATAGTAAAGATGAAACAATAGATGCATTCAAGCAATACAGAAATAAAGTTGAAACACAATTTAATAAGAAAATCAAAATGATAAGAAGTGATAGGGGTGGTGAATATGAATCTCCTTTTGAAAAAATATGTTTAGAATATAGAATTATTCATCAAACAATGACCCCTTACATGCCCCAATCCAATGGGATTGCGTAAAGAAAGAATCGTTCATTCAAGGAGATGATGAACACATTATTGATAAGTTCTGGTTTTCCACAGAACTTGGGGGGGGAAGTCATTCTTACGGCTAGACAAATACTAAATCGAGAACCCCCATAGCAAAACACAATCTATTCCATATGAAAAATGGAAAGGAAGGAAGCCCAACTTGAATTATTTTAAAGTGTGGGGTGTTTGGCAAAAGTGCAAGTTCCTAAACCCAAAAGGGTAAAAATAGGTCCGAAAACCGTTGATTGTGTTTTCATAGGATATGCGACTAATAGTAAAGCATATCGATTTCTGGTTCATAAATCAGAAAATCCCGACATTCATAATAATACGGTTATAGAATCAGATAATGCTGAGTTCTTTGAAAATATATATCCGTATAAAAAGGAATGTGAGTCGATTGGTGAAGGATCTAAACGACCTCGGGAAGAAACAAAAGAAAGTACATTTAATCAGGAGGATCCAAGACGTAGTAAATGTCAAAGAACCTCTACTTTATTTGGACCAGATTTTGTGACTTTCTTATTGGAGAATGAGCCTCAAACATTTAAAGAAGCTATGTCTTCTTCGGAATCATTATTTTGGAAAGAGGCAGTCAATAGTGAAATAAAATCCATATTGAACAACCATACATGGGAATTGGTTGATCATCCTCCTGGAAATAAACCTTTGGGTTCTAAATGGATTTTAAAGAGAAAAATAAAAGATGATGGCACTATTGATAAATTTAAGGCAAGACTTGGAGTCAAAGGTATAGACAACGAAAAGGTCTTGACTATTTTGATACATACTCTCCAGGTACAAAAATTACGTCCATATGGATGTTAGTAGCATTAGCTGTAGCGTATGGTCTTCTTATTTTTTTTCAGCGTATGGTCTTGAAATATATCAAATGGATGTTAAGACGACCTTCTTAAATGGAGAGTTTGAGGAAGAAATCTACATAGAACAACCTGAAGGGTTTGTGGTTTTAGGTAAAGAAAAGAAGGTATGTAGACTTGTTAACTCCCTTTACGAACTAAAAAAAGCACCCAAACAATGGCATGCGAAATTTTACCAAATAATATTGTCAAATGGTTTTAAGATAAATGAATGTGATAAATGTGTGTACATTAAAAATGTTCCAAATCACATTGTCATTGTTTGCTTATATGTGAATGATATGCTGATAATGTGTAATGACATTGCCAACATAAATGCTACTAAGTGTATGCTAACTAGCAAATTTGATATGAAAGACTTGGTAGCTACTGATTTAATTCTAGGAATTAAGATCTATAAGACTCCTCAAGGTCTGGCATTGTCACAATCTCATTATATTAAGAAAGTACTTGAAAAATTCAAGCACTTAGAGTTTAAAGTTGTAAAGACTCCAATTGACGTGAATCTTGCATTATCAAAGACAAAGGCCAAAGCATATCACAATTGGATTATGCTCATGCGCTGGGATGCTTAATGTACATTATGAATTTTACAAGACCAGATATAGCTTATGCTATAAGTAAATTGAGTAAATACACTAGCAATCCAAGTCAATCTCATTGGATGGAAGTGAAACGAGTTTTGGGATATTTAGAGCATACCCAGGGCTGACTTTGCACTACAGTAAATATCCTGCGGTGATTGAGGGATACTGTGATGCAAATTGGATCACCAGTTCAACGGATTAGAAGTCCACAAGTGGATATGTATTCACTATTGGTGGAGGAGTGGTATCTTGGAAGTTGTCCAAAAAAATTGTATTGTCCGCTATATAATAAAGGATGAATTCATAGACTTAGATAAAGCCGGTGAAGAAGCTGAATGGCTCCGAAATTTTTTGGAAGACATTCCATTTTGGCCAAAACCATTAGCACTAATATGCATACATTGTGATAGTCAAGCGGCAATTGGAAGGGCTGGGAGCGTTATGTATAAACGCAAGTCTCGTCATATACAACGAAGACATAAAATCGTTAGGCAATTACTCTCTAGAGGAATTATCACGATTGACTATGTAAAGTCAAGTGATAATGTATCAAATCCAGTTACAAAAGGCCTAACTAGAGAGGTAGTTGAGAAATCATCAAGGGAAATAGGACTATGACCGAGAACAAGTCATTGTGGTGGTAACTCTGCCTAGAAGACTGGAGATTCCAAGATTTAGGTTCAAGAAGATCAAACAAAGTCATTAATGACGGTTCAACATTGTCAACTAAACCTTTGGTCCATTCTCGTGATGAGACAATATTCAGTACCAAGGATAAAACATTAAGCTTTTTAATGATTTCTAAATTGATATGGGTACATCAAATAGTGTATCTACTGGATGACACGTTTAGGAATCACCTATGTAAGTGTGAAGTATTAGCAGATTTACGGAGAATTTTGCAAGGCCAGTTCTCTATACACTTATGAAACCATGCGTTGTTCGTGGATGAAACGAACACAACAATGGGAACCAAAGATGGTTAAGGGTTGGTTGCGTGACTTATGGTTGTCTAGGTATACACCACAGTTCGACGGTTCAAAGATATCAAATCTACCGATTGACCGAGTATATCCAACATAAGTTCACTACGGAAAGTTCAAAGGGAAACCTACTTATCCAGATGAAATTAATCCTTTCTTGTGAATCACACAATTTTTCATGCATATTTCCGTGATATAGCCTTTCCCCATCATGTGGGGGATTGTTGGGTTTTAGAATTAATATTGCTTAAAAGAGGGTGAATGTAAAATGAAGGGAAATAAAATTTTTAAGTGAAATTTAAGTTCCCCCCCCCCCCTTGATGAAGGAACATTGTCCCATATTGAAAGAGGAAGAGGTTTTTAATGGGTCTATAAGAAATTGCTCTTCTACTAGCTCTTAAGGAGTTGAAAAAAAGGCAAGCTTCGCATCGTCATCGTCACTCGCTCAGCTCAACTTTGGATTCGGATTCGGATTTGGATTTGGTCAAATGATCGATTGATTCATTAATTTTTTGGACCAAATTTTTTTGTTAATAGTAAATATTAACAGAATATTATAAAATATCTATTTTAATAATAAAATATTAATATTAAATCCAACAATATTAATATTAAAATAAACCGTTTCCAATTTTCCATTTTCTATTTTGGTAACAGAAAATTAAGTACCAACTTTAATTCTCCCTCTTTGTTGTTGACTAAATAGCCATTTATGTTATGACATTTATATTGTGGAAGTTTCTCATAAACAACCATTTTATAAAGTTGCACCTCTTCAGATTTCAGCCCAACATAGGCTATAAATACAAGTCCATTCTCTCAGATTTTCCATACGATTTTCTGAGTTTCTCCTCCTTCTTTTGCATTGTTTTAACTTCAAAGAAAGCAACAGTAAATGCGATTTGCTATCGAACTTTGTATTCGCTGAAACACTGGGGTTTGAAGTACCACTACACCAGTTTGTAATTCGTTCAATCCTGGGAGGAAATAATAAAAAACCTTGGGTACTAGGAGGGTATTAAATTCCTTAAAGAAACACTGTGAAATCAATGGGCTCGGACTAACTTCTGTTTCGTTTATATTTCTGTTTATGTTATTTTATTTTCTCCAGAATTATTTTACAACTACAGTTTATTAATAAAGACTACCCAAAAGATCATGTGTCACAATCCACGAACGTCTAAGAATTTCTACAAATAATGGTTTTAAGGAAATACATATATTTTTTGGAATGAAAGAAAACATGAAACTAAGATAGAGGGAAGGGGACTCTAGGATCTGCGAACGCCAGCAGATCTACCTCAGGTCTCCAATGGACTGAAGGCACCAACCCAAACTCTGATCAGTGCGATCCAGTACCAGGATCTACACAAAAAGTGCATAGTGTAGTATCAATACAACCGACCCCATGTACTGGTAAGTGCCGAGCCTAACATCGGTGAAGTAGTGACGAAGCTAGGACATGACAAATAACATAAACCTGTGCAGTTCTACAATATGCTAATAGAATAACAATTAATAGAAGTTAAGCAAAAATTAAGGGGAAAGGGGAAACATGCTATGAGGATACCAAAATAAAGAATCACAGTGGTAGAGGAATTCAAACAACTAGTACACTTTGAACCGGTAATAACAAGTAAACACAACAAACGAAAAATGCACGACATCACCCTTCGTGCTTTTACTCTCAACCTTACCAGATAATCAATAATAGAAACATGCACGACATCACCCTTCGTGCTTTAACACGCAACCTTACCATATGAATAATAGAAATGTGCACAGCATGACCCTTCGTGCTTTATCACTATTCCTCACCACATGAGTAATGGAAATGTGCACGGCATCACTATTTGTGCTTTATCACTCTATCTCACCCAAATCAGAGACAACAATAATTAAAAATTAGAAATGGCAACAACAAGTCTTACTTCAACTCTTAGTTCCACAATACCAATCTCAACTTTGGGTAAAACCCCATCAATACCAAACCCTATAAAAAACATGATAAGAAACTTCTCAACACATCGAATAACTAGTCTACACATAAATAATATGATCAATATGTAACATTTGCAAGAATAAGACACACTTACATGTATTGACTTGATAACAACGTATAGATACTCGTCACCTCACCTATACGTTATACTCAACATTCAAACACGTAGCAAATAAGCAAATAACACCTAATTCCTCAAGCTAAGGTTAGCCGCAACGCTTACCTCGATTCCACAGCCCAACTTGAGCCTCAAATACCATTTTTCCCTTAGTTTCCACTTCCAATCCGCTCGGATATATTCATAATTAACTTATTAACATCAATTAATGCTAAAGAACCCAATTCTAATGCATGATTATAGATTTTTGCAATATTTTTTCCAAAAAGTCAAAAATTGACACTGGACCCGCTTGGTCAAAACTCAAAATTCGGATCGAAATCTGATTATCCATTCACCCCGAGCCCGATATACAATTGGTTTTGGAATCCAACCTCAATTTGAGGTCTAAATCCCCAAATTTTGAAATTCCCAAGTTCTACCCAAAAACACTCAATTCCACCATGAAAAACCCTAGATTTTGTGATGAAATATTTAAAAAAAAGATGAAATAGATTGAAAGAAATGAGTTAAGAATTATTTACCTATGATTTGGGGAAGAACTTGCTCTATGAAAATTGCCTCTTGAAGTTTAGGTTTTGAAAAATGGGAGAATGAATGAAGAATCTTGTCTAAGTTAAGTTTTGAACAGCTGCAGATGTCGCATTTGCGAAGCTCGCAAATGCGAAGAACCATCGCAATTGCGAGGTTCCCCCCCACTTCCTATGCCTTCACAATTGCGAAGGTAATGATCACAATAGCGACCAGGGACCTCCACAAATGCGACAAAAAGATCGCATTTGCGATCACACCCCTTCCTAGACTCCCTTCACATTTGCGAAGGTTTGTTTGCATTTGCGAACTCTGCTGGCCTAGCCTCATAATCGCATTTGCGATGAGAGGCTACCAAAAGAGGACCCTGCAGGGCTCGTAATTGCGATGCCTAATCTCACAATTGCGAGATCAGGGGCCTGCACAGGTGAAGCATACCAGCAATATTTTCCTAAGTCCAAAATCATTCCGTAGCCTATCCAAAATTTACCCAAGCCCTCGGGGCTCCTAACCAAACATGCACACAAGTCTTAAAACATCATACGAACTTGTTCGCGCGGTGAAATCACCAAAATAACATCTAGAATTATGAATTCAATACCAAAACACATGAAATTTTCAAGATAGTTTCACACTTTATATTTTCTCAACCAAAGGTTCGAATCACGTGAAATCATTTTCGTTTTCACCAACTTTCACAGATAAGATTTAAATACCATAACAGACCTGTACCGAGCTCCAAAACAAAATACGAACCCAATACCAATAAGATAAAATCTTTTAAATTATTACATTTTCAATCTTATTAATTTTCTTCAAAATTTTATTTCTCGAACTAGGGACCTCAGAATTCAATTTCGGGCATACGCCCAAGTCCCATATTTTTCTATGGACCCTCTGGGACAGTCGAAACATGAGTCTGGGTCCGTTTACCCAAAACATTGACCAAAGTCAACAAAAACCATCTTTTAAGCCAAAAATCATCTTTTCTTAATTTTTTTCACATAAGGGCTTTCTAGATACATGCCCGGACTGTGCACACAAATCGATGAGAGATAAAAATGAGGTTTTCAAGCCCTCGGAACACAAAATCGGATTTTAAAACAAAAGATACCCTTTGGGCCATTACATTCTCCACCTCTAAAATAATCGTTCGTCCTCGAACGGACATAGAAAAGTACAGAGTCGATAAAAAGATGGGGATATCGGCTCCGCATATCAGACTCGGACTTCCAAGTAGCTTCCTCAACAAGCTGACCCCTCCACTGCACATGAACTGAACGGTAACTCTTCAATCTCAACTGTCAAACCTGCCGGTCTAGAATAGCCACCGACTCCTCCTCGTAGGTCAAATCCTTGTCCAACTGGACAGTGCTGAAGTCTAACACATAGGATAGATCACTATGATACTTTCAAAGAATAGACACATGAAACACTAGATGCACTACTGATAAAGGATCTCAGAAGGCCCACTCGATCAAGGATCTCAAAAGGCCCGATGAACCTAGGGCTTAGCTTGCTCTTCTTCCCAAATCTCATCACGCCCTTTATGAGCGACAATCAAAGCAACACTCACTCTCCGACCATGAATGCTACATCACAAACCTTACGGTCGACATAACTATTTTGCGTGGACTGAGCTGAACGAAGTCTTCCTGAATGATCTTAACCTTATCTAAGGCATTCTGCACTAGATTTGTACCTAATAACCGAGCCTCCCCTGGCTCAAACCACCCAACTGGTGACCGACACCGTCTACCATATAATGCCTCATAGGGAGCCATCTAGATGCTCGACTGATAGCTGTTGTTGTAGGAAATCTCCACCAATGGCAAGAACTGATCCCAAGAACCTCCAAAGTCAACAACGCAAGCGCGGAGCATGTCCTCCAAAATTTGAATGGTACGCTCGGACTATCCGTTCGTCTGAGGATGAAGTATTGTGCTAAACTCGACCCGCCTACCTAACTCACGCTGTACAGCCCTCCAGAAATGCAAGGTAAACTACGTACCTCGATCAGAAATAATAGACATGGGCACACCATGAAGACGAGATCTCCCGCATATAAATCTCAGCCAACCGCTCCGCAGAATAGGAAACTGCCACATGAATGAAATGTGCTGATAGTCAGCCTATCCACAATAACCCATACTGCATCGGACTTCCTCTAGGTCTATGGGAGTCCAACAATGAAATCCATAGTATTACACTCCTACTTCCACTCAGGAATCTCAATCTTCTCAATTAAACCACCAGGTCTCTGGTGCTCGTACTTTACTTGCAGAAAATTCAAACACCGAGCTACATATGCAACAATATCCTTCTTAATCCTCCACCAACAATGTTGCCATAAGTCCTAATACATCTTGGTGGTGCCCAGATGAATAGAACACCGGGAACTATGGGCCTCTCTGGAATCAACTCACGAAGTCCTTCCACATTAGGCACACAAACTCGACCCTGCATCTTCAAAACTTCATCATCTCCAACTGTAACCTGTTTTCCATCTCCGTGTCGCACTGTGTCTCTAAGGACAAGCAAATGATGATCACCATACTGTCGCTCCATGATATGCTCAAATAAGGAAGACCGAATGATTGTACAAGCTAGAACACGACTAGGCTCAGAAACACCCAACCTTACGAACTGATTGGCCAAAGCCTGAACATCTAATGCAAGCGGTCTCTCACCGATTGGAATATACGCAAGGCTGACCATACTAGATGAATTCCTACTCAAAGCATTGGCCATTATATTGGCCTTCCCGGGATGATATAAGTTGGTGATATCATAGTCTTTCAATAGCTCCAACCACCTATTCTGCCTCAAGTTTAGCTCCTTCTACTTGAAAAAGTATTGCAAACTCTTATGATCCGTGAACACCTCACACGACACGCCATATTGCAATCTTCAGCGTCTGAACAATGGATAATAGCTCCAAATCATGAACTAGATAATTCTTCTTGTGAATCTTCAACTGTTGCGAAGCATATGCAATAACCTTGCCATTCTACATCACTACGAGATGCGAGATGCGTCACAATATATTGCATATGGCCCTGAACCTGTAGACAACGCCAATACCAGCGCCGAAGTCAAATCTTTCTTAAGCTTCTAAAAGCTTGCCTCACACTCATTCAACCACCTGAATGAGGCACCCTTCTGGGTCAACCTGGTCATCGGGGTTGCTATAGATAAAAACCCCTCCACAAACTGCCGGTAATAACCTGCCAAACCCAAGAAACTTTAGATATCTGTAACCGGTGTGGGTCTAGGACAGTTAAGGTTCCTAGGAGACGCACTTCCTGGTTTGGTTCATTCAAGTTTCACCCATAGGAGACGCACTCCCTGATCTAGATCATTCAGGTTTTATTTTTAGCAGACACATTTGCTGGTCAAAGTTTCTTGGTAATACTCATAGGAGATGCACATCCTAGTCGAGTCTCTAGTTTACTTTCATCATTGCATCAATTGCATAAGTGGTTTACAGTTTTGCTAACAACTCAAAAATCTTCCAAGTGCAAACTGGAGCAGAAACTTTTGTTTGTCTTGTTGTTGTGATTGTAGGCACCCACATGGAAAACAAGGGAATATAGAAAGTTTCAGCAATCAGGCGTCCACCTGGAGAACAAGGGAAAACAGTTCAAGTTTCAAAGGAAGATAGTTCATGTTTAGTAATCAGGCGCCCACCTATAGAACAAGGGAAAACAGTTCGAGTTTCAAGGGAAAGAAGTTCAAGTTTCAAAGGAAGACAGTTCAAGTTTCAAGGGAAAGTAGTTTTGAATGAAGACAATTCAAGTTCAGCAATTAGGCGCCCACCTGGAGAACAAAAGAAAACAGTTCAAGTTTCAAGGGAAAGCAGTTTCGAAGGAAGACAGTTCAAGTTCAACAACCAGACGCTCACCTGGAGAAAAAGGGAAGACAATTCAAGTTTCAAGGAAAAGTAGTTTCGAAGGAAGACAGTTCAAGTTCAACAATCAGGCGCCCATTTGGAGAACAAGGGAAGACAGCTCAAGTTTCAATGGAAAACAGTTCGAGTTTCATGGGAAAGTAGTTTCGAAGGAAGACAGTTCAAGTTCAGCAATTAAGCGCCCACCTGGAGAACAAGGGAAGATAGTTCAAGTTTCAAGGGAAAGCAGTTCAAGTTTCAAAGGAAAGCAGTTCGGGTTTCAGCAATCAGGCGCCCACCTGGAGAATAAGGGAAGACAGTTCGAGTTTCAAGGGAAATCAGTTCAAGTTTCAAGGGAAGTCAGCAACAAAAGAAACTCGCAACAAGAATGCGAGTCAACAGTCCGAGATGATCAACAGAAGTTAGTCACAATCCAGAATAAAAAAATAAAAAAAAGCAATAAGTGAATCCAAATGCAAAAGTTGATGAAAGATGTAAGTTGCTCAACACATGGCTGAGGTCACAAGCACTGCATGTCCAATCTTGATCCGAAAAACCTGAAGAAGAATGAACCAGTACCTGCAGTTGGCAAGCGTCAAGGTTCAAATCTAAAGTCTGCATGAAGAACCATTCAAGACTCAAGATCAAGCTTCAGATGACTTATAGATAGGAATCTTGTAACTCATAATTGACAGGCTTAGTTAGTCTTTTTCATTTTTTTTATTTTGGTGAAATAATAGGACCGCTGACCGGAACCTCGATTCAACGGCACCTCGATCGACTCTCTACCTCGGTATACTCCATCATCTCACTCACTTCTGGACTACACATGGCCTAATTCCTTTATAGCCAAGGATATGTAGGCAGCTCAGATACTAGGGCTCGGTCACATTCCCCTTTCTTTTAGTTTTGGTCTCTTTAAACAAGGGTCGGGTCAAAAAACCTTTCTAGTCGTTCTTTGTCTGAAAATACTTCGTGTTTCCAATCAATGAGGGGCAGCCGTAGACATGTGATTTTTGACCCTCCCCAAGATTTTATATATTTTAGCATGTAAATATTTAGTTTAGGCCTAATATACCTATTTTAACTAGTTTTGACTCCTTTACTTTGTTATGTCACAAAAATAAAAATTAATTTTTTTTCTCTTTATTTAGCTAATTAATATTTTTATCTAGTTACTTTTAATTTATATATTTTACATAAAATTCAAAAAAATACAAAAATCGTTCCACTTTATTTTTAGAAATATTATTTTAATTTTTGCGATAGCTTTAATCTAATTTCAATTTTATCTTTAGTATGATATTTGAAAAATACCAAAAAAATAGGTTTGTTTTAACGGTTAGTCATATTTTAATAGTTATTTTATTTAAACAGAATTAATTAGTAAATAAGATAGTATTTTAGTCTTGTTCACAGAGAAAGAATAAAATTTGGGCTCAAACGACCCATTTTTAAGCCTAATTTTTGGACCTAGCCCATAATTCCTAGGCCCATACCCCTTAACCTAAAAAAAACCTACAAAACTAACCTAGGGCCTTAGACAAGAATTAGTCGTTTCTTTATAGAAATCCTAGACCTAGCGCCTAGACTAAAAAAAACATCCGCCGTTTTACACT
>MU744173.1:2507-17612 GCA_026770625.1 Nicotiana glauca | reverse complement strand
CCGAATGTCTACTTCTTGAAAAATACCCCCTCCCAGAGTAGCTTCTTCATCTTCTTCAACATTAGAAGACCAGAACCCCCAGCCGCCAGACCCCAGCAACGACCATCTATGACCCCATCACCGGCGAACCAAACAACACCCTCCATCTTCTCTTTCTTCAACCTAGAACGACCTCACACCAGCAACACAAAATGCACCCACACACTCACAAACGGATAGAAAGGAGGTCGCTACTCTTATAATTTTTCTCTAGGTTTGGCTTTTGTCTCACCGGTGATAGAGCTGGAATCCGGTTAGTCAACAACCAGCCATACACACTGAGGTGCACAGAAATGGATGAGCAAAGTAAAAGAAACAGATCTGGAAACAGAGCAAGGAATAGAGAAACGGAGGACTGGAATGAACGGATTTTCCTACTTTGATTTCCAATTCAAATCCCTTTGATTTTCATTTCAAATGCTATCTTCTTCTTCTGATTTCCTATGTTAAAACCGTGGAGTTTGATTCAGTGAATCGAGGTTATTTTGAGTTGTTCGCCAGATGTCATAGACCAGAAAAAGGTGCACGTCGAGGTTTTTTGTCGATTGGTCACCGTTGATGTTTAACAGTTTCGGTTCCGTTTGAGGTCTCCGGTGTTGGTTCTACTTGTTGTCACTAGTTTGGGATATACTTTTGGTCAGTTTTCTTGCTTTTGTTATTTCCGTTCAGAAGTACTGTTCTTCATTTTAAATGAACTGTTTGGTTAATTTTCTTGTTTGGATTAGTTAGTTTATTTGCTTAAATTTAATGATAATCTATGTTTAACCTTTATTCCTCTAGTGTGGAGTATGTCCTATTAGTATTTGGTTTTATCAGTTTTGTTTCGTTAATTGTTGTTATATATGGTTTGCTTTAATATTCTTGGATAGATTTCCATGAGTTTGGTTACCCGATTCATTGCCTCACCAAGATATAGATTGTCACGATCCAAAATCCACTAAGGGTCACGGTGGCGCTGGACACCTCTGTCAGGCCAGCCAACTAAATTATCAATTAATTCCTCTTTTAAAGCTTTTGAAAATCTAAGGTTTTTCCTTCCATTTTTATAAATAAAAGTTCACTACTTGAATTCAAATTTAAATAATAAAAATTAGTACAAATTCGCTATAAACCATCCCAGAAACCCGGTGTCACAAGTACATGAGCAACTACTGATAAGAGAAATAAAATACAATATCCGCCCGAAATACAATGGGCGAAAAGTAAATATAGTACACTAGAAGGGACTACCCTAGCTGTGGTCGACTCAAATGATGCAGCTCACCTAGTCCCAACGTCATCCATGTTGCTATACCCAATAGTCTGCTAGAGGTATATATACCTGTACAATAAAAATGCACAGAAGTGTAGTATTAGGACGTAATCAACGCGAACTCAGTAAGTATCCCGCCTAATCCCGAAGGAGTAGAGACGGTATGGTCAACTCTAACACTCTTTAATAGTCCAATGGTTATTTATCCTTAATATACATATTAAACAGTTGATTTATATTTTTAGACATGATGTTAATCCAGATAGAGGAAACAAGTAAACACATAATTCCTTCATAGGAAATTTCCAATATTTCATTTCATTATTAACAATATGATCTCGAGCCATAGTGAGGGATGTAACAACTTAAATAAGTCCAGGCAGCAATATAAGCATGCGCAAATCATACCGAGGCGACAACCCGATCCAACAAAAATAAATGTGCACTTGCCGAGGGTCGACGGCGCGCCTATAGATGCATCTATTAATCTGCCGAGGCATTCGGCCCATTCCAAAATAAACACACACACACAGAGATAAGGAGTCAATATGGAGCAATTATCCAAGAAAGGCCAATTCTCTTTAATAATTTTGAGAAAACGAAGCTTAAGTCTTTTTAGAATTCCATTTATTAGTTTAATGCGATCAATCACCCTGCTCGCGAATCATCCATGCGACGCAGGTACACATAAGATACATGCTCAGATAGCCAATTAGAATTTTATCAATGAATAATTATCCAAATAAGCCAATTGATGTTTAATCTCTTTTTAAATTCGTTTACTAATCAAGGGTGATTTAAACAATTTAAGTCATCAATGGGTTCATAATTAATCCAAGTATAACATGCTGATGGGTCCTAACTACCCGTACAATAGCATAATAATAGCTACGCACGGACTCTCGTCACCTCGTGCGTACGTAGCCCCCACATATAGGAGAATATAATCAATTATTTCACCTATGGGGTAAATTTCCCCTCACAAGATTAGAAAGGAGACTCACCTCGCTTCGAAGACTCAAAATCGGCACTCTACATTCTTCCGAGGACTCCAATTGATGCACCACGCTCCAAGACTAGCCAATGGTTACGCAAATCCATTAATATATGCTCAAATATTCATTACAAACTAATTTATTGCAATTCCTAACCCCGATTGGAAAGTTGACCAAAATGCCCTCGGGCCCATGTGCCCGGAATCCAAAACTTTTCGAAGATAAAGTTTACCCATAACCTTAGGAACTCAAATATATTATTTTATCTTAATTCCATACTCAAATCTTGGCTAAAATCCAAGATTATAATTTTCTAGGTTTTCAAGCAAAACCTCAATATTTACTCTAATTTCCAGGCTTAAAGCCATATATAATTGATATATTTATCTCAAGATTGATGGGGATAACTTACCTTGACATAGACGACGAAAATCCCCTCCTTGAAGCTCTCCAAAATTGCCCCACGCCATGATAAATATGAGAGAAATGGCCAATCCCCGACTTTAAATTAACCTTCTGCCTCCAGGGATTTTTGCTTCTGCGGAAATAATCCCGCTTACACGGTCCCGCTTTTGCTGAAAATATTCTGCTTCTGTGGTCCCTGGGCTCTAGCCCATTTTCACTTCTGAATTGCTTCGACCGCAGGTGCGGTACCGTTTCTGCGGCTGCTCGACTGCATCTGCGGTCCTCTCTATTTTTGGTCCCATCGCTTCTGCGGTTAAATTCTTGCCTCCGCGGGGCCGCTTCTGCGGTCCCAAATCCGCATAAGCGGATATACTAGAAGCAGCAGCTCCAGCTCTTCCTCAAACTCCAAATCCGATCTGTTAGCCACCCGGAATCCACCCGAGGCACCCGGGACCCCAACCAATCATACCAACCAGTCCCAAAACACATTACGGACTTGCTCGAGGCCTCAAATCATATCAAACAATGCTAAAATCATCAATCGACCCCCAATCCAAGCTTTATGAACTTTGAAGTTTCCAACTTCTATTTCTTATGTTTAAACCTATCAAATCTTGTCCGATTTACCTCAAATTTTGCACACAAGTCATATTTGACATTACGGATCAAATTTTGCACACAAGTCATATTTGACATTACGGACCTACTCCGACTTTCGGAATCGGATTCTGACCCCGATATCAAAAGGTCAACCTCCGGTCAAACTTCTCAAAAACCTTCAAATTTCTATCTTTAGCCAATTGGCTTCAAAATGACCTACAGACCTCCGAATTTACTTCTGATCACACTCCCAACTCCAGAATCACCATACGGGGCTGCTTACAGTCTCGGAATCCCAAATGGACATCGATAACACTGAAATGCACTTCAAACCAAACTTATGAAATTTCTTCCAAAATGCTAACTTCCACAATAGGCGCCAAAACGCTCCCGGATTATCTAAAACCCAATCCGGGCATACGCCCTAGTCCGAATCGTCATACGAACCTGTTGGAACCTTCAGATCACGATTTCGAGGTCGTTTCCTCAAAAATCCACTCCTAGTTCATTCTTTCAACTTTAAGCTTATCAAATGAGAATTTTCATTTAAATTTATTTCCGATATTCCTGAATTTAAATTCCGACTATGCGAACAAGTCACAATACCTGAAATGAAGTTGCTCATGGCCTCAGATTGCTGAACAATGTGCTAGGGCTCAAAACAACCTGTCGGGTCGTTACATTCTCTCCTACTTAAACATACGTTCGTCCTCGAACGTGCTGAGAACTCTACCGAAGTAGCCTGAAATCACTGCTTAGCACCTCGTGCACCTTCCCGTGCTACCACAACTTAGTTGAGCACATTGGCTCGATAAATTCTGAAGATATTCCCTTTTATTCAAGAAAATAAGCCTTAGAGCCCAATTCCAACATCCGGAATTCTATGTCAGGCCTGTTTCCAACATAAGATCACCGTATCAATCACTATATGTTGTACTCAAACATGACTGCATAACTCTACTGAATTCACACTTTGCATCACTTTACTCATAGGACCACAATAACATTTTCGTTTGAATTAATCAAAATTCCACGAATCCGATGTTCCCATAGCACCTCATGACCTACATAGGTCTTACTCTAACTATTACAATACCGCCACGACGGATGAGATGCCGAAATTCATAATCAACTGCCGAGTCAATCAACCATCGAGTCTATACTTCTGACAAGAAACATTGCCACATTCTAAACCAAATAATGATCTTCGCTCCTTAATATACTTCATCTAATCAGATTGCACTGATCCTAAATCCCACAATCTCATCTTACCCAGTACGAACTGCTCAAGCAATAAGCCACTCCGAATGCGATCACAAGTCTCATATGACGCCACAATGCGCCAATAGGCCACTAATCCGAACACAACACAAACAGGAAATCAAACTCTGGAAGGAATTACCTATCCCCCGCGATAATACGGGCTTTCCTTAGAATATAGGAAGCGAAACACACAAAAAAATATCATATAGAGGACCAGAATCGACATCACACTGTTGCGACGCGCAGACCGATCTAAATAACATACCCATGGCGGTGTGCCACCCAATCCACACATAGATCTCACATAAGGAGATTGTACTTCGAGCTAAATCTGCTCATTACAATAAAAATATCGAATTTCGATTGTAAGCATGCTAAGTGCATAATATCATCCCTGAGAAAGAACATAGTGCTATAGGCTACAAAACTCAAGCACAACTGAGGTGCGATACAAGATCTAAATCTCAAGAGCCATCCTGCTCATATAACATCATCGCAGCGCGGGACCTCAACACATAAGAATTTACTAAGCTGTCTCACAACTCATACGGCGCATTACATCATTATCTGGAATAGCTGATGACAAAATAACACCTCGACTGTTCCTCCATAGGGAACGCTCACTGAAATGAACACAACTAGCCTGATATAAAGCCTCGTTCACAAATAAATCAATCCACCGATCTCAAGCCAATTTTTGATTGCACCAAATTGGCCAATGACCTTTCAAAGGTCCGCAATAACTCCTTTTTGCCTCATATCACGTAAGAATAACCATCATAATCGGAGCAACCTCCTCAGTTCATAACTCAATATACAAAGTGCCCTCCACGCATAAATTCTCCAATTAATGATATTACCAAAATCCTCATACTTGGTTTAAATCTTTAGCCAAATCAAGTGACTATATGTCACACTTATACAATCTTTCAGTGGGACACACTCCCAAAATGTTTCGAAATAAATAACGGGTCCGCACATCTAAACCATCAGACGCACGAACGCTGAAAAACGATCTAGAATCCTTAACCAGGATGCAAAACTTCTTCCACAACACATCGATCTGAGGTGACGCTGAGGACAATACCAATTTACTCTAATTATTCAACCCTTTCCTTGCTCATCCGAGCCCGTGACATCCTTGTCAACACTGAACTGCAATCTTGATCCTCACTTTGTATTTCCATGCTACTCACTGCACCCAAAGTGCCAACATACGATAGAACACGATTTTTCTTCATAACTCCAAAATCATTATCATTTTAACAATTCATCAAATACGAACTTTTCACTTAACTCACTTCAGGAGATTCATAGAAACACACAAGTAGTTTCCCATAATTGTAAGATATGAAAATCTCTAAATAGTGGTCCAAGCCACCCTAGCCCTTCCGGAATCCACTTCCACTTAACAAGCCATAACAGAAGAATGCTTCTGAATAATATTAATTACGGAAGCCGACAACCTCACCCGTACTGCCAAAAATTATACGCATAACTCGATCACGCTGAACGAACTGATCACAGACCCCGACATGCCAAATTCAACTATGGCTAATCAATCCACCTTCTTCCAATTCATCTTTGCTTGAATATACTCCATCTACACTCACCCCGAGCGACCTTGAATCACGAAACCACGCTGTCTCAAATCCCACGAGCTATTTCGTATCTTTCAGATGCTACACCACAAGTCAAAATTTCATAGAACATTTTGTGCCTCTTCTCATAAACTTCTACAAAGCTTGATTCTTAACTATACTTATAGGCTCAAAATCATCGGGCACCACACTTTAACTTCTGAATTCACTGGGACCATTATTGAGAGCCACCCGCTCTGACTTGGTCCCGAATATAACACACTTCATAGATATTATAACACACGAATACTCTCTCGGCGAGGCACCTGGCAAAAATCACTTTCTCTGAAACTTGTATCCATACAAGGCATAAATCGTGAACCTTTTTCCAAGTCTAGACATGAGCCAATAAGGACAACCATCGCATGCCTCCAACAATTTATTTGCTCGAATTACCACTTATGATCTTTTCTAATAGCTGAGATAATCCATCAATATGCTAATAACCAGAAATCATGCAAGTAGTTAATCATACAGCCCAATCACAAGCGGTGAGACTCTCCCACTTAGCTTGAAGCTATCATTTCACCATTCTTGAGTTCGCCCGACCTTTTTATCTCTTATTGACATGACCTCGCGCCATAAGTTATCAAACTTTCTCGGAATCTTCCTGTAAATCCCCATCTTTCATATTATGAATCATTAACCACATTTGCACGACCGATCTCTTTGTTGAACAACCAATATAATTCTTTGCAGAAGCTTCGCCAACCATGCGACCGCTAACCTGCTCATGGGGAATAACCCACCTAGGGGAATCACCTCTCGACATCTTCCCATGCCGCTGCACGGGGTACATTCACTATGACACCAATAGCCCATCCTGAGTCCGAGCACACCTTCCAGTTGCACAAGTCCATTCGCCCGTCGCAGACATCAATTAAATGTGTGGCAACATCCTTCCAAATTCAGGGTTATGCTGCACCCTCCTCCATTTCAAGCAGCTCCTTTCCGCCATATCAATCTTTTGCCGCATAATAGCCAATACTTCACATCATACCTACAGGCTTTAATCACCAATCATTAAAATCCCCAATTCGATCCAAACTTGCTTTAAGGCGCGTAGTCATCCTACTACCAAGAACATATGCAACCCTCGCCACTCTCCCATTTTGGCGGAACTCATCTCTTTAATTAGCCACTCGACCTTACTCTTCATACTTGGCCTTCTAGAAGTTTTAAACACCACCTGATACTTCCCACATGTCCTTCCTCATACTTTGCTGCTCAATTGTTGCCTTAAATAAAAGCTATCTTCGTGGTACTTGAATCCACCATTGCTGCTAACTTTAAACCTTTCCAAAGGTCATCTTTATCGAGCCGTCAACATTATAAATTCTGATTCGATCTTAAACCACCACATCATGCGATATCTGATAGTTGTACCTCCAATATTATTTCACAATACCCTGCCATAAAGGCGAATTGTAGTAGATTATAACACCAACAAATTAGTACGTTCAATCAGGACCACGACACCCTCTCATAAAAGAAAGCTCAACCACACTTGCAAATACCAAGTCTCATTACTTTGACCAGCCCACACCTGACCATCCTTAGTTCGATTGACCTTCCCCCTGCCGGGAATAAAATACTGAATCCCTTGATTGCACGCTGAGTAAACCTCCCTTTAATTCATTCACTACCCCAATACGTGGGCAAACGTCTCACCATCACAACAACACTGCAGAATAATTGTTCATAAGCATCATAGCAACCTGTGCCTAGCCTCAAGGCTCTTAAGTTCTGTTACTGAGCTGAAACAATATAATATCCCTCCATAATGCGACTATAATAGTCCAATCAACTATACCAGGAAAAATTATCCCGCACCACATTTGTAGTGCCATTTCAATTCTTCAACTTTCGGTTTATAACAAGCGCTCGCGTAAGATTGAGTAGGAAGAAATCAAAGGTATAAGCCTCAAAGGAATCGAACCGCACGAAAAGAAAATCAAGAAGGGAAGTACTCCTAACAACCCCGTAGTCTCCCGAGGATAAGTACAGACGTCTCAGTACCGATCTGCAAGACTCTACTAGACTTGCTCATGACTCGTGAGACCGATGGGAACCTAGTGCTCTGGTATCATGTTGTCACGACCTAAAATTCACTAAGGGTCGTGGTGGCGCCGGATACCTCTATCAGGTCAGCCAACTAAATTATCAATTAATTCCTCTTTTAATACTTTTGAAAATCTAAGGTTTTTCCTTCCATTTTTATAAATAAAAGTTCACAACTTGAATTCAAATTTAAATAATAACAATTAGTACAAATCCACTGTAAACCATCCAAAAAAACCCGGTGTCACAAGTACATGAGCAACTACTGATAAGAGAAATAAAATATAATATCCACCTGGAATACAGTGGGCGGAAAGTAAATACAGTACACTAGAAGGGACTACCCTAGCTGTGGTTGCCTCAAATGATCCAGCTCACCTAGTCCCAGCGTCATCCATGCTGCAACGCCCAATAGGCTACTAGAGGTATATATACCTGTGCAACAAAAATGCACAAAAGTATAGTATGAGTAAGTAATCAACGTGTACTCAGTAAGTATCCCGCCTAATCCTGAAGGAGTAGAGGCGAGATGGTCAACTTTGACACTCTCTAATAGTCCAATGGTTATTTATCCTTAATATACATATTAAATAGTGGATTTATATTTTTAGACATGATGTTAATCCAGATAGAGGAATCAAGTAAACACATAATTCCTTCATAGGAAATTTCCAAGATTTCTTTTCATTATTAACAATATGATCTCGAGCCATAGTGAGGCATGTAACAACTTAAATAAGTCCAGGCAGCAATATAAGCATGCACAAATCATACCGAGGCGACGGCCCGATCCAACATAAATAAATGTGCACTTGTCGAGGGTCGACAGCGCGCCTATAGATGCATCTATTAATTTGCCGAGGCGTTTGGCCCGTTCCAAAATAA
The DNA here is from genome assembly GCA_026770625.1 of Nicotiana glauca. NCBI lineage: Eukaryota > Viridiplantae > Streptophyta > Magnoliopsida > Solanales > Solanaceae > Nicotiana > Nicotiana glauca. The sequence goes on along the minus strand of MU744173.1, from coordinate 8,472 downwards.
ATATAGATAGACAAACAATCAGTCAAAGAGTCAACATGGAGCAATTATCCAAGAAAGAGCAATTCTCTTTAATAATTTTGAGAAAACGAAGCTTAAGTTTTTTTAGAATTCCATTTATTAGTTTAATGCAATCAATCACCCCTCGCGAATCATCCATGAGACGCAGTTACACGTAAAATACATGCTCAGATAGCTAATTAGAATTTTATCAAGGAATAATTATCCAAACAAGCCAATTCTCTGTTTAAAAAATTTAGGAAATGATGTTTAATCTCTTTTTAAATTCGTTTACTAATAGAGGGTGATTTAAACAATTCAAGTCATCAATGGGTCCATAATTAATCCAAGTATAACATGCTAATGGGTCCTAACTACCCGGACAATAGCATAATAGTAGCTACGCATGGACTCTCATCACCTCGTGCGTGCGTAGCCCCCACATATAGGAGAATATAATCAACTATTTCACCTACGGGGTAAATTCCCCCTCACAAGATTTGAAAGGAGACTCACCTTGCTCCGAAGACTCAAAATCGGCATTCTACATTCTTCCGACGACTCCAATTGATGCACCACGCTCCAAGACTAGCCAATGGTTACGCAAATCCATCAATATATGCTCAAATATTCATTACAAACTAATTTATAGCAATTCCTATCCTCGATTGGAAAGTTGACCAAAACGCCCTCCGGCCCACGTGCCCGGAATCCAAAACTTTTCGAAGATAAAGTTTACCCATAACTTTAGGAACTCAAATATATTATTTTTCCCGTATTTCCATACTCAAATCGTGGCTAAAATCGAAGATTATAATTTAAAAGGTTTTCAATCAAAACCTCAATATTTACTCTAATTTCCGTGCTTAATGCCATATATAATTGATATATTTAACTCAAAAGTGATGGGGATAACTTACTTTGACATAGACGATGAAAATACCCTCCTTGAAGCTCTCCAAAATCACCCCAAGCCATGAGAAATATGAGAGAAATGGCCAATCCCCGACTTTAAATTAACCTTATACCTCCAGGGGTTTTCGCTTCTGCGAAAATAATCCCGCTTCCGTGGTCCCGGTTTTGCGAAAAATATTCTGCTTCTGCGGTCCCTGGGCTCTATCCCATTTTCGCTTCTGCGATGCTTTGACTGCAGGTGCGGTACCACTTCTGCGGCTGCTCGACCGCATCTGCGGTCCTCTTCATTTTTGGTGCCAACCGCTTCTGCGGTTAAATTCTCGCCTCCGCGGGGCCGCTTCTACGGTCCCGAATCCGCAGAAGCGGAAATAATAGAAGCAGCAGCTCCAGCTCTTCCTTAAACTCCAAATCTGATCTGTTAGCCACTCGAAATCCACCCGAGGCCCCCGGGACCCCTACCAATCATACCAACCAGTCCCAAAACACATTACAGACTTGCTCGAGGCCTCAAATCATATCAAACAATGCTAAAATCATCAATTGACCCCCAATCCATGCTTTATGAACTTTGAACTTTCCAACTTCTATTTCCGATTTCTGAACCTATCAAATCATGTCCGATTGGCCTCAAATTTTGCACACAAGTAATATTTGACATACAGACCTACTCCGACTTCCGGAATCGGATTCCGACCCCAATAGCAAATAGTCAACTCCGGTCAAACTTCTCAAAAACCTTCAAATTTCTATCTTTAGCCAATTGGCTTCAAAATGACCTATGGACCTCCGAATTCACTTCCGATCGCGCTCCCAACTCCAGAATCACCATACGGGGCTACTTACAGTCTCGGAATCCCAAACGGACATCGATAACACTGAAATGCACTTCAAACCAAACTTATGAAATTTCTTCCAAACTTCTAACTTCCACAATAGGTGCCATAATGCTCCCGTATTATCCAAAACCCAATCTGGGCATACGCCTGAGTCCAAAATTATCATACGAACCTGCTGGAACCTTCAGATCACGATTCTGAGGTCGTTTACTCAAAAATCCACTCCTAGTTCATTCTTTCAACTTTAAGCTTATCAAATGAGAATTTCCATTTAAATTTATTTTCGATCTTTCTGAATTTAAATTTCGACCATGCGGACAAGTCACAATACCTGAAATGAAGCTGTTTTTGGCCTCAGATTGCGGAACGATGCGCTAGGGTTCAAAACGACCGGTCGGGTCATTACATAGATGTTTAATGAGTATTGATTAAACTTTTGATGACTTCAAGCATCTGGCAACACCTCAAATGAAAACTGACGTGTATAAAATGTAGTCTAAATGAAAGCTAAAACAAAATGAAGTAGAAGAATTAAAATTGTAATACCTAAATGTCGTATTCTTCTAAAAGTTCTTTTGGCCTCTCAATAATTTCAAACTTAGAAAACTAAAAAATGAGAACATTGTAGTATGCTTTATGCGCATTTTAAATTTATCATCATAATTGTGGACACGTTCGCATGATACAATTACAATTCTACAAATATAATCAGAGTATACATTCGCGCAACTTCGACCAAACCTTTGTTAATAATAATAAAGCGCTATTAATTGTGGACACGTATGCGTGATATAATTTTTTGACGTGCCAAATAAATGGTTACACGTACGCATGACTCGTTTCCAGATAATTTCTGAATTAAAAGAGGCAAATGCACATAGGTTCTAAAATAAGTAATTAGATAATTTAATAAGCCAAGTATGATCAAAGAGACTGTGCTAAAACCACGGAACTCGGGAATGCCTAACACCTTCTTCCGGTTTAACATAATTCCTTACCTAAATTTTTGTGTTTCGCAGACATTAAAACAGAGTCATATCTCCTCGATTCGGGATTCTAAACCGGTGACTTGGGACACCATAAACTATTCTAAGTGGGTTTTTTTACTCTGATATTAAATAATAATCTCGTTTCGATTGTCGCTTAAATTGAAAAAACTCACTTAACACCCTCTTCCGAGTGTAGTAAAAAGGAGGTCTGTTCATAATTAACTTATTAACATCAATTAACGCTAAAGAACCCAAATTCGATGCATGATTATAGATTTTCCAACATTTTTCCCAAAAAGTAAAAAATTGACTCCAGGACTACATGGTTAAAACTCGAAATTCAGACCAAACCCCGATTACCCATTCACTCCCGAGCTCGGATATATAATTGGTTTTAGAATCTAACCTCAATTTGAGGTCTAAATCCCTAAATTTTGAAATTTCTAAGTCCTACCCAAAAACACCCAATTCCACCATGAAAAACCATAAATTTTATGATGAAATTTTGTAAAAAGATGAAATATATTAAAAGAATGAGTTAAGAATAATTTACCTATGATTTGGGGAAGGACTTGCTCTAGGAAAATCACATCTTGAAGTTTAAGTTTTGAAAAATTGGAGAATGGATGAAAAATTCCGTCTAAGTTATGTTTTGAACAGCTGCAAATGTCGCATTTGCGACCTGAGCTTCGCAATTTCTAAGCTCGCAAATGCGAAGAACCATCGCATTTGTGAGGTTTCCCCCACTTCTGCTGCCTTTGAAATTGCGAAGGTAATGATCACAATTGCGATCAGGGACCTCCGCAAATGCGACAAAAAGATCGCATTTGCGATCACACCCCTTTCCCAGACTCCCTTCGCATTTGCGAACTCAGCTGGCCCGGCCTCCTAATCTCTTTGCGATGAGAAGCTCGCAAAAGCAGACCGTGCAGGGCTCGCAATTGAGATGTTGATCTCTCAATTGCGAGATCAGGGTCCTGCATCAGCTAAAGCATACCACCAACATTTTCCTAAGTCCAAAATCATTCCATAGACTATCCAAAACTCACCCGAGCCCTTGGGGCTCCAAACCAAACATGCACACAAGTGTTAAAACATCATATGAACTTGTTCGCGCGTTCAAATTGCCAAAATAATATCTAGAATTATGAATTCAACACCAAAACACATGAAATTTTCAAGATAGTTTCAAACTTTCTATTTTCTCAACCAAAGATCCTAATCGCGTCAAATCACTTCCATTTTTCACCAAATTTCACATATAAGGTTTAAATATCATAACGGTCATGTAGCGGGCTCTGGAACAAAAATACCGACCCAATACCAACAAGATCAAATCTTTTAAATTATTACATTTTTAGTCTTATCAATTTTCTTGAAAAATTTATTTCTCGGGCTAGGAACCTCAGAATTCGATTCCGGGCATATGCCCGGGTCTTATATTTTACTGCGGACCCTCCGGGATCGTCAAAATATGGGTCTGAATCCATTTACCCAAAACATTGTCCAAAGTCAATAAAAATTATCTTTTTAAGCCAAATATCATCTTTTCTTAACTTTTTTGATATAAGGAATTTCCAAATACACTCCCGGACTGCGTACACAAATTGAGGAGAGATAAAATGAGGGTTTTAAGGCCTCAGAATATCGAATTGGATTCTAAAACAAATGAACTTTTGGGTCATTACACTTCTCCATTCCAGGAAGTACTTTTTTAAAATAAATGCTTTTTTTATAATTGGAAAATTTTATTAATTACTTGTGAGGGTTACAAGACAGGGGAGATCACTCCAGATCTACCCCTCAAAAATAGCACAAAATATCCCTGCCATTGTCTATTCTACAGCATCCCATTCTAGATACAATTTCTAATTTTCCACTATAAAGAACTCACGTATTCATATAAGACTACTATTTCTAACTCTAATACATAAGAGTAGTCTTCAGAGTGTATTAGAGCCTCTGTATCCCCTAATTTGTTCTGAAATACTCTTTTATTGCTTTTGATCCACACATCATATACTACAACAGCAAACCAAGCTTTAAGTAGCTTGCCTCGTGCAATTTTACCCTTTAAGTTTTGCAACACCCAATGCCATTCACGTTCCCAACTAAGTATGGTTCTTCTCCATTTCATCCACTCCAAAATTTTATGCCAAGCACCTCTTACATAAAAGCACTGAAAGAATAAGTGGTTAGCAGATTAATCAGCTACATTACATAAGACACGTGTTGCATCCACATTCATACCCAAACCCGACATCACATCCTTTGTTCTCAACCTACAATGTAGTGCAATACATAGAATGAATACTTGTTTAGGACATGAGACATTATGATAGATCAGGTTTCTCTATGGCACAGTACTAACATCACCTCTTAAGCATCTATACATAGCAGAAATTTTGAAATTTGCCTTGACGAACAATCTGACTTTGAACATTCATGTCAAGCATGTGCTTTCTCATATTAAAGATTTTCCTAACCATCCAAGATGCAGTTTTTGGTCTTTTTATTAGGTTAACATTTTCTGTCTTTATATAATATGCGTGGGTCCAGGCAATCCATAACTTCTCCTTATTCTGACTAAGTGCCCAAAAACAGCTTGCTTCTAGAGCCTCATTGTGAGCACGTAATTTTTGCCCCAAGCAGTTAATTCCAAAATAAAAATACAAAAATGATTTTTTGATTGCAATTAGTTTGATTAATGTATAGAAAATACCAGTGTTTGTTTCAATTGTTAAAAATAAAATTTAAATGAAATAAAAAAAGGGAAATTAATTGGAAAATGTCACAAAAAATATAAGGTAATTATTAGGAAATTGGAAAATTAAGGAAAAATATACAAAAATTGGAAAAAAGGAAATACAAATACACAAGGAAAATAAATCTAAAATACAAAGGAAAATACAAAAAATTAAATAAATAAAATTTAAAAATAACAAAAAATACAAAAATACAATTTGAAATACCAAAATTGGGCCAAATACACGAAATATTCAAGCCCAAAATGGACCAAGCCCAAAGGAAAACTAACCAGCCTGCCTATATAAAACCAAACGACGCCGTATAAACACGATAAATCTGGACCATTGATCAATTGATCGAACGGCCCAAGAATAGCGGTTGCCCAATAAGTGAAACGACGTCGTTAATCTAAAGCAATCAGAACCGTCCATTTAATTGATCAAACGGATGAAAGGAGGGCCTCACTAAAACCAAACGACG